>CM040422.1:116946260-117100671 GCA_022702705.1 Papilionanthe hookeriana x Papilionanthe teres
GGGCTGTCAAAACGGCTCGTTGTTCGCGAACCGCTCATGTTCGGCTCGTTAATGAGCTCGTGTTTGGCTCGTTTGCTAAGTTAACAAGGCTTAACGAGCCGAACACGAACCAAGATTTGTTCGTTCGTGTTCGGCTCGTTTTGGCACGAAATGCAATTCCTCAATTATAAATATATTAAAATATATATATATATATATATACTATACATATACTATACGTATACGTATACGTATACGTATACGTATACATATATATATATATATATATATATATATATATATATATATATATATATATATATATATATATATCACACACACACGCGCGCGTATATATATAATGAGAAGTATTTTTAAAAATTTTAAAAGATTTATAATCAATTAAAATTATTAATTAAGTAAATATAATAAAAAATATTAAATTATATTCAAATGATGTTTTAATATGAACTATAATTCTTAAATTTTGTCTCAATCCTTAACATCTTATGGTTACGTGATTAGGATTGTCAAAACGATTATTTGTTCGTGAACAGCTCGTGTTCGGCCATACATGAACACACTTTTTGGGCTCAAAATATAAACGAGCCAAGGCTCAGCTCGTGTTCGGCTCGTTTACACCCCTATTTGTAGATGGCAATATGGTCGTGCAATGAAGAAAATATTTGTATCTGTGGAGGTGAATGTGTGTGATTGAGTAAGCATGCACATGAGAAAATAATTGTGGATGAGACGATGATTTGCCTTTGTCATCCCAAATACATGTAAATGTCAATGAGAGTGCACAATGAACATCCACTACATTAAAGGCTTCAGTGTGTGACAGTGTTGTTGAATGAAACAAAGTAATTAATGAATCCTTAAAACTTTCAATTGAAACAAAAATTCGATAAATTGTTAAAATAATAAACTTTGAATTTATTTATAGAAAGTAGGGACTTTATAATATATGATCAAAATTTTAAAAAAAAAATCTATAAAGTGTAACTAATGCTTTGAATGCATCGACAAGATTTTCAAGACATAATTTTAAATATTTGTATTTATTTCATATTAATGATTATCTTAAAAAAAAATAACTATTTGTGAGATACCCAAGCAAAATTTTGATTAAAATTAATCATGATGAAATTTAAATATAATTAAAGACATCAAAATAACTTAAAACAATATTTAAGTATTTCAAATTTGATTTTGACTATCACAAGCATTTGAGCTAGAATGCAAAGTTACAACCTGATCATCACTAAGGCTCAAACAATCACAAACATTGACACTTATTCCTTGGGCTCCATTGCAACTTTAAAATTGAGTTAATACAACTTAAGGCTCATGCAATCTTCAAACATAAAAGAAGCAGAATAAGGGTTTATCATATAAATGAAAAATAATTTGGATGAAACAAATTCTAATGATTATGGAATCAATTATTAAGCCTAAGCTAAAAGGTTGTGAGAAAAAAAAGTTCAGAAATCTGATGACAATGGCCTACTTCAATTGCGGGTGTTTAAAAAAAGTCCCATCATTTGCCCTTCTCTTAAAAAAAAAAATTACATTCGAAGTCTGACAGGCAATACAAGCAATAAAGAGGAGGAAAAAATATATATATTGCCCGTGCATCACGTCCATTATCCGGATACTGTTTACGAATTCCGAAAACACTATTTTCTCCTCTAAAACAAAAGATTGCTTCCAATCCGCACTGTTCACAAGAGAAAACAAATAAAGAAGGCAAAACAACACATAGAATATCCAAGGTTCAAAAGCGTCCAACCACAAAAAAGCCCATTAAGTCAAGAAAACGAAGTGGCCCACATCATGGTAATGGACTAAATGAATGGGCACAGTACTAAAAGGAAATCCATGAAATAAAACCTTTCAAATTGTTAAGAGTTGCTGCATAAAAGTATCAATGCATCATAAATGTCTTTCATAGTGATATTTTTATATCTTATTTTGACTTCCAGTCTTATTTATGTCTCGCTTTTTACATTATTCAATTATGCGATTGCGCTTATTATAATGCGACTATTATATTATATAGTGCTTACATGATTAGTATTGATTTGAATATGTTTGATAAATAACAGTAGGTATCATAATATAAATGTTTGGTAGGTTAGATAGAGGATAGTTGGTATGAGGTGCGTGGAAAAATTTACCTTTACAATCTTAGCACATCTTAAATGATTGCTCCAGGAAAATAATTTTGTGTTCTTATACATTATTTTCTGAAGTTACTTCAGCCGTAATTTTATGTTTGGATGATTTACGTACATACTACCCAATTCTTATGTACTTACATGTCTAACACAGTAAACTTCAATTTTTTACATGTATATAGGACCTTACCTATGCATAAAATGGTGTATTTCATTTTTAAAAATTAAAATAGTGGTGTTTTTAGTATAATATGAAAGATTTGGGTGGTATGAATGTAAAAGGAGAATGTAGGTGTTAGATATGTTAATACATAAGAATTGGGTGGTATGTGTGTGAATTCCCCCTTTAGGTTTTTACTCTCGGTCTACATAATATTTTCCTGTATATTGCTAGAACTTTATTTTGAAAAATCATAATTGAT
This sequence comes from Papilionanthe hookeriana x Papilionanthe teres, assembly GCA_022702705.1. Classification (NCBI taxonomy): domain Eukaryota; kingdom Viridiplantae; phylum Streptophyta; class Magnoliopsida; order Asparagales; family Orchidaceae; genus Papilionanthe; species Papilionanthe hookeriana x Papilionanthe teres. The sequence goes on from CM040422.1 coordinate 116,948,845, forward strand.
ACGCCGTCAAAAAATTGTTATTATCATGCTTGAATCTCAAAGTATTCTCAGCAAGGAAAAGTTCCAAATACGAATTTGTGATCATCCAAGTTCTGATTTAGTCAAATGTATAATCAAATTGATGGTCTCTACAAGGCAAGCCCGATGAAGCCAAAATTGAATTGATTCGAGTACACAAGGCCAGATCAAGACGTTTAAATGCAATTAGGACTTTGGATGGGCGATTGAATGGTCAAACGGATTCCAAATCTAACAAATTTATAGTCAAATTGAGTATCCCGTCGAGCCGATTCTAACGAGCCCAAGATCAATAGATTCTAAAGTCATGAAGGCACTCAAATGCTCATAAAACACCATCAAATTAAAGAGATAGGTCGTCCAATAGAATAAACTGAATCCATGTGTTATTCATAGAGGATGTCACTTACAAAATCTTTAAATAAACTTACTCATTTCATGAGAGGAAGGATTCCTTATCTCCACCTCCGCAATAAAACTGTCGACTACCTAATGCTCGGCCACATTCATCTGGCCACCGCCTTTACCGAACCATCGTCCTCGCCCCCAAATCACCTCCATCTGGCCATCGGAGCACCATCGTCTAGCTACTGCAACATCATGGATGTCATCGGACAACCTCCATTACCACTAAATCACCGTTGCCCGACCACTATCATCTGGCTGTCACCGCCGTCAGACCACCACTATCTAGCCAATGTCGTCGAGCCATAGCAACCGTCAGACGTTGCTAGCAACCACCGGCATCTGACAGCTACCACCGTCGGAAGACCATCACCGCCATCAGACCACCACTATCTGACCGCCATCGTCGTCTACCCACTATTGTCAAACCTCTATTGCTATTGAAGTAGGACCACCATCGGACTACCAATGATGCCACCATCAGACCTCTTTTGCCTGGCCATCACTGGCGCCACCACTACCTCCTCAAGAGGGATTGCATCTTGTTTCACGTGGGAAGAGTTTGATAAACCAGATCATCTTACCATGATTAATAAGTCTCAAAATTGAGAATTTTTTTATTTGAGCCAATAATAGATGAATGAGAATGACTATTATGAGAGACTCCTATAATTGGGGCCAGTCATCCACTCCATAGGCAAAGAAGTTGGCCAAGATAGTGGGAATGTCTGCACTTCATGATCAATTTATGGAGATTCTGATTTTTGCTTGGCAATAGGGATACACTATGAGTGTATCACATCGTGAGTTTTGCAGAGAGCAAGCTAAACTGAATCAAGTTCTCTAAAGTTAAAGAGAAATTAGAGATTCTGTTGAAAGAGAAGGAGCAATCAAAGATAATATTCAAGGTGAATGAAAGTTGGAAGAGAAAAAAAAAAAAACAAATCCCTCGAAAGTGAGCTTGCTCAACTAAAAGAACAATTGGAGCTTTGGACCAAAGAATTTTGAGGAGCATAAATGAGTGTTTGGGTTTTTTGTTCATCATTATGTCGACCTAAATAAAGTGATGGAGTGGAAAGATGCCACATTAGAGAGCTTACATACCAAGTCCAAAGAGGACATTGAGCTTAAGAGGAAGCTCGAAGAAGAAGACATGGACTTAAGGAAGCAGCTCAAGGGAAGGAGGATGTAGGAAGAATTCCTCAAAGAGCTTAAAGAAATTCCATAATACGAGGAGTTAAAAGTCGATCATTAAAGAGGACAATTAAGTTTTTCTTCAGTTATGGTACAAAAAGAATCGTCTCCATCTTGGAATGACTTAGATTGTTATATGGAGCTTGTTGGCGAACCGAATGATGAGGAAGAAAGGCTGGATGAAAATGCTTGAGTGTTACTCTTTTTTTCTCTTTATCTGTGTATATAAGGGTATATACATTTTTTGCTTATACTTTTGAAAGTAATTAGCTCATTAATATTTTTGTATGAATTTGAATCTGTCGTATTTTTTGTCTTTATTATGTATGATTAATCACTGCAATTTGTGTGAATTATTAACATGAATCATTTGGTTTAAGTCTTATAATTTTTATCAATCCAATATAAGTAATAATAGATTTCTTGTTAAATCGTTGCCTTGGGTAAGTCACGTTGAGGCTTACAGGAGGACCTTGTCACTATTGCCAGTAACTTCCTTACTCATACTCGCCTTAGGGGAGGACTTACAAACTACTCATTACACTTTCTAGGCAAAGGAGAGTCAATCTAACTAGGGTTGATCTATGTCTAGGAGTGTCTATTGCTTATAACGTGATTTAAATTATGTTCGAACACTAAAGATTATAAAGATGAATAACTTGCTCAAACTTGCATAAGCTCTTCTAACTGAATAAAGAATAACTCTCACTTGTACTGCTTAGAACAATAGAGAGCGAAAATAAAAAGAATATGAAAAGAAATTAATATTTCACTTCCCATTATAAAAATAGGCATGTTGACACATGTCCCTGGCGGCCCGTGTGGATGTGTCTTGTCAAGCCACAATTGGGATATGTGAGGAACTTCTAGAATAAGACTAGTCAAGAGATTCTCTGGAAGATGAAAAGAGTTACAGTACACTATTTTTAATTTACATGTGTTGAGTAATGTAAGTAACATTAATTTTAATAAATAAGAATTAATGTGCAATAATGAAATTAGACAAAAAAATGTGATGCTAGTTTTATGGTATTGTCTATAATTGTCATGATAATGCTTTCTTCAAAAGTCTACAAGTAAAGCGAAGGAGACTGATGTGACATTTACTCAAAATGAATTTAATTAGAATATTCTTATTGAGTAACGAAAGGCCGATGAATGAAGATGATGCAATTGGAGGGGCTTGTAATCATAAGGAGAGTGAGTTATCATTGTCACCCTCTTAATCATTTTGTTTGTTAATACTAGGGAATCTTTTGCTTGTTGAATCTGAACATAGTAGATTGTTTGGATTCATCATGGTTACGGTTCTTTATGGCACTCTTACCTGATCGATAATATGTGTTTATAGGATTTCCACGTATATATCCTCTATCGGGTGGGAACCAAACAGAGGACATGGGTTTCTGCCAACTATTCTCGCCGCTTATGATGTATAGCATTACTCGAGCTTAGTGTTGCAGTTATGGCAATGCTCGGATAAAGAGAGGATTCTACGTGATCTTTTTTTACCAATTTTTTGGCCCTTTAGGTTGGTAATCGAGGTATCTTGTGATAGCTCTCTAGTAGGAGAAATCAGATTATTGATATCACAAGAGCTTCTAATTTCTCATAAGATTGAGAGGATGGGACTTCCAATTTCCCGAAGAAAGACAAGAAGTGCATACCTGATATTTTTAACTTTTTATCTGTGGCTGCTTGTAATATGTAAATTCAACTCAAACTATCCTTATTGTAATTAGCTTCATTAATATATATAAATAAAGTTTTGTGACTCTTTGAATTATTATATATTTTTCTACTTCAGTCAATATGCTATCTCTTCTATGTTACAATTGTGAATTATACTTTAACCTTCAAGTGAGTTCTCCGAGCATGATTTTAGACCAGAATCCAAGAACCTCAGTCTCTTGCGAGTTCCCCAAGCTTACATTTAGAGTAAATTCCACGGGTGGATTAATTTGTTGATCTGTTGTAACTCATTTTATTTTTAACTAGCACTTGTTTTTGTTGTGTCAAATGTAAATAAGAAAGAGAAAGATGAGCATTACAATAATAAATTTTTATTATCCTTTGCCTAGAGGATAGAGGTTGAGGAGGTACATTTGCCACATCGTGAAAGGCTAAAGTCTTGTGATTGAATGAAGCCTTTAAGAATGTTGTAATCACATGGGATCAAACATCTCACATTGTTCACACCTTTGTGCAATATTTTTTGGATCCTTCGTCATATTTGGCTAGTAATATCCTTGAACCAGAGTTTGATTAGCACGGGTTTTCCCCCTTGAATGATTTCCGCATTCTCCTACTTGAACTTGTTAAATGATTATGGCTTTACCATCCTCTTTCACACACTTTAATAAAATAAAAAGTATTGAATTTCTGAATAATTCATTATCAATAATGAGATATTTGTGTTGCTTTAGATTTGAACTTCTAACTCCAAGATTTGCAAATCTTTAAGATTTATGAGTAGAGGCATATATGTGATAACATGAACATTTTCAAGATTTGGTATGATTCCTCCGGAGGTTAGCAGCTATCCAAAGAAATTTCTTGAACTTATACAAAAAATGCATCTAAGAGGACTGAGTTTGAGGTTGAACTGTCTCATAGTATGAAATGTTTCTTTTCAATTCTCCATAAATTCTTCGAATGATTTACTTTTAATCAGAATATTCATTAATAAACTGCTCTAGTAATTTTTTAAGAAAAAAGACATTACATTATATCAAAAAAAAAAAAAAACACACACACACACACACACACATTATCTAGTCATAAAAGTGTTTTTCTTTGCATCTACTAGATGAATTTTTATATGTTGATATATAGAGACACCATCCAAAAAGCTTATGACTGAGTGGTCGATGACTGAGTTCACCAAGTCATCAATTCACAGGTTACGTTGAAGTTGGTGAAGTCCATGCACGGCTTCCATCGGTTGTTAGATTTACATACCATATTCTCTAACTAATTAGGAAATTGGACTTCATGGTTGAAGTCAGCTTTAAGAGCTTTCAAACTTTCTAATAGATAAGTTCAACCGTAATAGTAGTCACAACCCACATTTTTTGTTTGATAGCTGGCATTGGGATTGATGTTGAGCTGATGACAACCAATGTTGATATCGACGAATGACATCTCATAAGTGGTCCAGGTGAATATGTTATGATGTTTTCCTTAAAGTTGAAATTAATTATTCATTATTCTTCTGATTCTTGTTGGAGCTTATTTGGAAAGTTCACTCTCACTCGCCTTATAAGATAGGTACTCAATCAGTGTTCTCAATAGTTTCCAAACCGACTCCTTTGTGTGCATCGAGTTCAAGGAGGTTCTCTTGTATGTTCTCTATTGCACGCAGGTAGCATGTTCGGAATTGGACATGATCTCTTATAACAATGATGATTTCTCCACTTTTAAATAATTTCACAACTACATGATAAATAGAAGTCACCGCTTTAAACACATAGAGCACTAGCTGCCAAAAATGGTATTGTAGGTAGTTGGTGCATCCACTATTATGAAGTCTGTCATGGAAGTATATTACTTCTCCTTCTCCCCAAGTAACTGGGAAAGAGATGACTCTGCATGTTTCTTTTTTGACATGGACAAATTTGTGCAAATGTCGATAAGTAAGAGTGAGTCGAGTGTTCGTCATGTTCATCTTGTTAAAATTTTTATTGAAGAGGATGTTGATAGAACTCTTAATATTAATTAAAATATTCCTAATTTGATTATCATTAATTACCGCGGTTATGATGATATCATCATCTAAAGGATTTTCGCTCTGTGAATGTGATTGAAACAGAAGTTAGAACGATAGATTTAGCTAAGTTAATGGAATGAACGTCTCATGCTTTCAATCATTTCAAATTTGAATGGCGTGCTTTAGGTCCATCTCTAATGAAGATGGTGGGTACAAGAGAGACTAGTTGATCAAAAGTAGTCTTGGTAGACTCATTTCCTTACCTTTGAGTATTGGCTTTTGACAAAACAAATTATTTTAATTTTCCACTCAAATCAAATCTTTGATTAGGATTCAATGATGATGGCATTCATCAATTTCATGCCATGGTCACAATGATAGATATAATGCTTACTGGGATTGCGTTGGAAACTCCCAGCCTTCATCGGCAGAGTTCTCTTAAATAATTATTTAGTTTGGATAGACTCTATGATCTTGTCAATAGAAATTGTAAAGTAGTGATTTCTCGTGTGGAAAGCTGAGATACTTTCTGTCTTCTCTCTTATCTCTTTGTGATAAGTCTTTGATCTTACTTCTTTGGTTGTTATTGCTGTCGAGGATTTCATTCTTGGGTGCTTTAATGACCCCTTCATAGAAATTGTTGTCAAGACCTCCAGTGTTCATGAAAAAATTCATTGTGAATTTTTTCATCAAGTCTTTCATGCTAGAGGGATTCAAAAAAGAGATATATTCCTTGACCGAAATGTGGTTGTTTTTTAGCTCTAGGTGTTCGAGAAAAATTTTTTACATTTGAAAGATAAGGGTCTGTCATAATGTGTCTTTTGTATACCACACACAAGTGTTGCATGGGCGAGGGAGGCTCAAGATCTCTAACATTGAGCATTTCCTACTAGAATATAGTGATGAAGCGCCTCAGAATTTTGGATGGAGCCTATCAGATCTTCGGTAAACCTTAAGAGTTTTCTTGTGGCATTTGAGTGCTAGCAAATTGGGCCACAAATATTTTCTTGAACTTAATTACTGAAAGAGGTGATGAATTTTATTTCTAACTTTATTGAACAAACATATAGTCAATTTATTGAGTATTATAAGGAATAAACAGTACTTAAGGGCATCGTTTATTCGTAAGGTTATATGATTAACTGGATTAGTCTTAACCTTGTAAGAACCCAATGAAAAAATTTTGAGTTTTCTGTGGGGGTCTACTTTAGCAATTTCTCTAGAGAATATATTCTACAGTAATCTTCTTCTTCTTTTTATCCTCCTTTCTTCATTATCCAAGGATTCTGAAGTCTCCTCTTCAAGGACACACGGTACATCATTACCATCTTCCTGCTTCTCTAATGTCAAAATCAGGGCCTTCTTGCTATGGTTTGTAGTATTTCTTCTCTTGGTGGTTTTCGACTTTGTGATCCTCTTTTTTGTGCCACCAACCCTAAAGATCCCATGTGACTTCTCAAGTTGTTACTTGACGGGTTCTTGACACTTTCTGGCATACATTTTCTATCATTTTGTACACATGTTATCTGAGCTTATTTATTTATTGTGCCACGAACTCTCTAGTGTAATTCATTGTTGTTCTTCATTTTTCATATAGCTGAAAGATCTCCTTGCTGGATTTGGGTATGAGATTCATATCACCATACCTTTTAGGATATTGAATCCCTTTAACATGCATGATTCTGTATAATTTGTGTTCTCATAATTTTTTAGGGAGACCTTATGAAAGAGGTAAAAAAGTTGAGGGTTTTAGAGAGAGAGAGGGAGAGAGAGAGAGAGAGGGAGAGGGAGAGAGAGAGCGAGAGTTAAACCCTCCCCTTCTCTTCTTTTACCACATATTTATACATCATAGATCCTATGTGCCCGTGTAGGGATCTAAGGAATAAAATAAAGGTTGTACTTTACGGAGCCTAAGTAGACTTACTGTGGACAAGAGCATTGGTGTGAGTGTCAGGTGGCCAACAAATGGTTACAAACATGATGTTGTACTAAATTTCTCTTTCTACTTCCTCAAAGAACTATTTTCGAGCTCGATGATGCAACCAAGTAACAACCGGTGAGCTTGGTAGGAGGATTCAATTAGTATAGGTGAGCTTGGAAGAACTCAAAAAAATAAGAGCAAGCTTAATTGGAGGAGTTCATTTGAAGATTTAAGCTTAGTGAGTCCATTTAGAGGTATTTGTGTGACTGTTGAAGAATTTCAGAGGTGCTCACAAGTTCATTCGAGGCGACAAAAAGCTATGCAGCTTGTCACCTCCAAAGATATGAGTACATAGTAATAAACATTTTTGATTTAACGTTAAAAAATTGAGTGATATGCTTAATAATCTGAAAAAAATTAGATGTTGCACATGCAAATACATAAGAACTGTGGCTATTATGTAAATGTGAATGTAAATAAATATGAAAAATTTACAGACAAACCTACACTGCTCATGATCTCTCATCTCTTATTATTTTATACAATATGTTATAGTATGAAGCTGAATATACCACAGTAAGAAGTTATATATATATATATTCAAAGAAATAGTCGGAGACTATTATACCAGCCCTCAACCATCCTTAATCTATACAAATAATTTGCAGTTGAAAACAAGAAAATAATTAGAAGCCCAATGAATATAAATTAAAAATTACACCTCACCCGGGCCTGTCACGTGCTCTTTTTTAATTGGACAGGGTGCCAGTTGCCAGATCAGCTCCAAAAACCACGTCATTATTTTCTAAATTTTAATGACTAAAGCTAAAATAATTATCTTTCCTTTATTTCCGCCGTCGTTCCATCCCAAAACGTTCCATTTCCACACCACCATTCATTCATTCATTCCTTCTTCCTTCGCAATTCAGATGGCGATTCCATCGATCGCGTTAACTTTCCTCTTCGCCGCCGCCGCGGCGGCCGCGACCGCAAATGCGGCTGCATTCAACGTGTCGGAAATCGCGTTCGACGACGGATACCTGCCGCTGTTCGGCGAGCGCAACATTCTGCGGTCTGCAGACGGTCGGAGTGTCAAGATTCTTCTGAACCAGCGTTCAGGTAAGAAATTTCGTCCTCGCGTATGACGTATCTGTGTTTGATTGAGCGTTTTGGCTATCCAGGATCGGGATTCATTTCGTCGGATTTGTATTACCACGGTTTGTTCAGCGCGTCGATTAAGCTGCCGTCTGACTACACGGCCGGCGTCGTGGTCGCGTTCTACGTGCGTTTTTCCTTTATTTTTGTTGGGTGAAATTTTATTTATTTATATTGAAAATGAGATGATTTGAATGATAATAATGATATATAATTTAGATGTCGAATGGGGATATATTTGAGAAGAATCACGATGAACTGGACTTTGAGTTTCTGGGAAATCTTTGGGGACGAGAATGGCGGATTCAGACTAATGTGTATGGTAATGGGAGCACAAATCGGGGTCGTGAGGAACGGTATCGGCTTCCTTTTGATCCGACTGCTGAGGCTCACCGTTACTCCATTGTTTGGACTAATGCAACCATCATGTATGAACCTTTTTCGGAAGATTTACATGCATGCCATGCATTTTTAATATAATTCTAAATTAAAATTTTATGATAAGGAGAAATATTTATGTACGGAGTACATGCATACAGTTCTGTGTGCGTACTTCATAATAACCTTCAAGTAACTCTCCAATAACTTCATAATAACTCTGATTCACGTTTAAAATGAAATCGCGAATGTTATTCAAGAGGTATAGGAGGGTTATGTCGGCGTTATTAGGAGTAATACCCCAATAACCTCACAAAACTCCCAAGTTACACTAAAAAAATATAAAAGTGGTACCGCATAAGTTATTGATGGGTTATTGGGGGTTATTGAGAGGGTTATTGAAGTTAATATTCTAATAACCCCTCAATAACAATTATTTGGAGGAACTAAGCCCGCAGAAGTGCATGCCACCGTATGTAAATATTTCTCTGTGATAAGACTAACCATTTTCTAAAATTTTAAACTAAATCTCTTACCTCTAGTTATCAGTTTATATATATATATATATATATATACACTTTAAAAACAGATCCTAATAGAATTTGTCCGCTAACATCTTTGGATATGAACCAAACCAAGAAGACTGATTCATGACTTAACTGCTAATACAATTCACTCCGCCACTAAAAAAAAATACATTTTTCTTAATTAATTACATTTCTTAATCAATCATCACGGATAACATTTCCTAATCACATTTAAACATCGACGCAGATTTTATATCGATGAAATCCCAATAAGAGAGGTGAGCAGAAGCGAAGCAATGGGTGGTGACTACCCATCAAAACCAATGTTAATATACGCCACAATCTGGGACGGCTCCAACTGGGCGACTTCCGGCGGAAAACACAAAGTGAACTATAAATACGCGCCTTTCGTCAGCGAGTTCTCAAACCTTATCCTCAAGGGCTGCCGTCTCGATCCCATACAACAGTTGCCGGCCGCCGTGCAGTGCCGTGAAGCAGAGATGGAAACTGCAGCTGCAGACTATTCGGTGATTAAGGCTCATAAGTATGAAACCATGGTGCAGTTCAGACGAGAGTATATGACGTATAGTTTTTGTTATGATGAGTTGAGATACCCAGTCAGCTTCCCCGACTGCAAAATGGTGGAGGGTGAGAAGGAGAAGTTTGGAAGAACAGGGCACGTTATCCGTCCGACGAAGTCTGTGGTGAAGATGAAGGGAGCTGCGCGCAAGCGCCGATCGAAGAGACGCAGTCAGGTCAATAATAGAATTATTAGTCGTGAAGATGCCGAGATATGATGTAATTGATTAATATAATTAATCGGACTATATTGGTTTACTTTTTAAAAACAATTTGTGCTTGTGAGAGGCAGTTCGCTAATTGGTGATTACTGTAGCATATTGTCAGTGTTTTAGTAGTGCCTATTCTTTGATTAAGGTTGAATTTTCATATATGTTCCATTTCTGACGGGGGTATTCATCTAAGTAGTAAGTTATCTCGGATGATAAATTAAGTATCAATATTATGTATTGGATGGCTTCGTTGAGCTTTGAACATATCTTATATAGCTGCATTCTTTTCTCTTTCTGAAAATGATATAATATTTATCTCCAAAATATGTGCTCATTGTGCAAAACAATCAAAGTAGTGTTCTTTCTTTTATTTAACAAGCACAAAAACATTTGATTTTTTATTTATTTTGTAGGGAAAAGTTTATGCTTTTTAGTGTCTATGATATTAAAAATAAAATAAAATAATAAATCACACAAAATATTTTATGTAACATTTTTTGTAAGATTCAATTTTTAATCCTAACATGTCCCCATGCAAAAATAATGCTAATGTCTTGTGTGAATATGACAATAAATGTTAACATGAAGTTGTTATCTAGTTTATTAATTTTCTATAATGATATATAAAATTTATTATTGAGCAGTGTTAAATGATAGACATGTCTAATGCTTCATCTCATGATTTAGATAGTTTACAACTAAACTTTTAGCTATAGATTTGCATCTAATTAATATAGATTCTTGTTAAATCCAAATCTGTCATTTGGATCGTGCTCAAGGGATAGAGCAGAAGGGGAGCAGGCTCCTACATAAGGGTGAGAGATAGAGAGCCCCAGGGACACCTTTTATATGTAAGAGGCCGGTCCCCTTTTTATAGAGAAATAAATAGTGCATAGAGAAAAAAATGTTTATCCCCATGTTTAAAGGAAAGCAGTGAGGGGTATTTTGGTCGTTTCGATGCTGGGTTAGGTCCTCCTGGAGCTTAAACTTGGAGCGTTGAGTGGTCGGCCCATGTGGCCGGATTGTGAACGTAACAGGCCGACAAATAAAATAGGAAAGTTTAAGTGTTAGATTCGTCAAGACAACGGATTAGGTGGTATGCACATAAATACCCCATTTATACTGTATTTGTATATTTATTAATATAAAAATTGAGTGGTGTCAATGTAAATCTTCTATTTTTAGGAGGTGGCCGGTCAGATGGCGGTCGGCCTGAGCAACAAGGCAACCGACCAGTGTATGGCCGACCAATGGGGTGAGGGGCTGGCAAGTGGGCGACAGTAGAAAGACAAGGTGGCCAACGAGGGTGGGCAAACATGATTTGTGTGGTATGATTTTTATTTTTTATTTTTTAGGAGGTGGAGCAGTAAGGTGTCTTGCTAGTGGATGGCTGAGTTGGGCGGCCAGCGATTGGCTGAAAGGCATGGTGGCCAGTCAGTAGGTGGCCAGCTCGGGTGGTCCTTTGTATGGCATTACTAAGTGGCTGGTCCTGCAAGTTCATGGTTGCTGGCACACCTCTGGCGGTGTGATCCTTCCGATTCGGCGAGATCGTATTTTTGGCTGTATAATTATGGTGTTAAAACTTTGGGTGGCATATCATGAATGATAGGTATATATTATGATAATTGTGATTGCAATTTCGTGAAAAATTGTGAACATTGTTAATAATGATAATCAAGAGGCTAGTATAAAACTAGAATAAGAAAGAGGATTTCGAAAAAGCTTAGAAGCAATAAAATAGAATAAGTGTGCTGAAATAGCAAAATGCAATAATTATAAGTGAGATATGAATATGATGGAAACATTTTAAGAAGATTTTTTTATCTCTTAAAGAATTTGAAGCATTTGATTCCTTATTGACATTCTCAATTTTTGCAAATCATATTGAACTCTATAGTATAAAATGATACAACCATTTTGTGCAATGTAACCAAGTGTTCAAAACAATACTTTTTAATTATCTTTGTAAATATTTACATTTATTTTTATTAGATTTTTTGCTATTTTCAAATTCATTAATTCATTATTAGTTAATGTACATAAATATCTGATTTAATATTCTCTCATTCTTTTATTCCAATGAGCAATTAAGTTTTCTAGCACTTATTAATTTATGCATTACAAGAAATTTTATTTTTGTTTTTCTTATTAACCTATTGTATTGATTCTTATTTAATTGATGTCAAAATTGATAATAATTAATTTCATATTTATTGAATTGCTTATAAATTTAGACTTCCATAGTCGTTTGTTAATATAGCAATTAAAACACATATTTTCAAAATTTGAGCTTATTTATTAGCGCCTTTATGTACATATTCAATTAATGTAAATAAGTCAAAAATAAGCTAAATACAAGCTAAGCTTGATTATATATTAAAAAGAAAAACCTATACACGCAAAATACAAACGTATATTTTAAAGCTCTAAATATGAACGAAGTTAGTATAGTTAGGGCTGTTGGAAAAGTTCGTTGATTACGAATAGCTTGTGTTTGGTTTCTTTGTTGTTTGAGCACGATTTATAAATGAGCTGAGCTCGAAAAAAGATTTGTTCGGTCGTGTTCGACTCGATTTTACTCGAATTAATTAATTTTAGATATTTATATACGAAATTTATATATTATATTTAAAAAAATATTAATTTTTATTAATTTTAAATAATTTTAGCTATGATTGCAAATAAAAAATAAATTTTTTATATTGAAAAGGTAAATACATAAGAATTAGGCGGTATTTGTGAAAATGACAAAAAAATTTCGCTATTTAACATGTAATGATGTAAATACATAAGAATTGCATGGTGTGCATGTAAATGGCAAAACCTTATTTCCACGTGGTCCTGGCCTCAGTGGATTTAATCCCACATGGCAAAATTTAATTAAAAAAAAAGAATTACTCATCCTTTTTAAATAATAAATCTCCCTCCTCTTAAAGTCACTTTTTACTCTTTAGCTTGACCCTAATCTCAAGCCTTCAAAGCCGTTATTATTTTGAGTCGAACATAAGTTTCAATCGAGCCAAATATAAACAGAAAATCCGCAAGTCATTTTGAACGAGTTGAAGACGAACAAGCCCGAAGCTCAGTTAAGTAAGACTCATCTACAATCCTAAGTATATAATCAAATCAAACTTGATGCATGATGTCCTCAACTTAGCTCAACTCAATCAAAGCCCAGTTGCCTCACCTATAGCTTCAAATTTATACATATCAAAACGCTTGCACTTTAAAAAAAGAAATCAAGAGAAAAAAACTTAAGTCATCTCATCTAGTTATGAATTACATCCAATTAAGAGACTCAAGTTCAAAATACACTATCAACATTAATCATTAATTACTAACATATTTTTCTCACAAAAAAAAAAAAAAAAAACAAATGCATCCCGCTTGTTTATATTAATTAGTTTAATATGTAAAGTTTTTTTCCTAATTGCAATGAATTAATGTTGCATGAATCTTAAAGAAAATTAAGGGTAATTTTATGTATGGATAAGATATCATACATGTAAAAAGGAAAGATACGTAAATATATGAAAATTAAAAACAGCACGCAGGATCCAAGAACACTTGTGCAAGTAAGCAAAACTCCTTTCTCCATTTTACCCTTGAGGGAAATCTAGGTCGTCGCCTTCGCACTGGTTGATCCGTTGCTTGCACCTTTCTTCTCTCTTTATATCTATCTAAACAGACGTATCGGAAAAACTAAGCTTGGGTTCAGCACATTCCTGGCGGAGGAAACAAATCGCGTGATTTGTTCTGTTCTTGCTAGATTATTACTGTCAAGAAGCTCTAAAATTGTCAACTAGAAGAAGCGAAGAAGCTCTGCTCACATCACCAGGAGCTATCTTCTATTCGTTCGCTGTAATTTCTCATGCAATTCTTGCTTTCATGAAAGTTTGGTAGCGGAAGACTGAGAGTTCTTGCTACATAATCCGAGCAGTGTTGAATGCTGTCTTGTGATAGGCAACCGACAGTGGTATTTATGTTTTGCTTAATACTTGGTTAAATGTTCGAAATTTATTGCGAGCTTTGTGCTGAATGAGAAGTTGGCATGGAGGAAATTAGCGGAAAAGGGAACGAGAATGGAAATTTGCTGAAGCCGAATTCGATACGTGCTTCTGGAAGTTTCAAAACCTCTCTTTCCGGAAGATCTGGTGCAAGAAACTCACCTGCTTTCCGAAGGTTGCAATCCAGCAGAACTCCCAGGCGAGATTTGAGATCTGGCTCATGGAGTCTGCAATGGATCAGGAGCAATCGAGTAGTATTTTGGTTGCTGTTGATTACTATGTGGGCTTATATTGGGTTTCATGTACAGTCGAGGTGGGCTCATAGTGATCACAGGCAGAAAGAATTTGTTGGGTACAAAGATGGGGCTTTCGGTGTTAAGAATCAAGAGGATGCATCAAATGATTCGAAGTCTCATGGATCCAATCCTCCCAATTTTGCTGTGAAGGAGCCAAAAGGTGGCAAAAACATGAAAAATTCTGATTCAAGTGATTCTAAGTTATCTGTAAAAAGGATTACAAATATTGTAAAGAGTTCTCTGAGCAAGAGAGGCAGAAGGGTGTTAAAGAAGGCGGCACCAAAGGTTCCTGTGATGGAGAGCACAGAAAATGAGTCGGATGATGTTCTTATTCCGAAGAGAAACACTTCATTTGGATTGATGGTTGGGTCATTCGGTGATATTGAGGACAGAATTTTTGAGTGGAGTCCCGAGAAGCGCAAAGGAACATGCGATAGAAAAGGAAGATTTGCAAAGATTGTTTGGTCACGCACAATTATATTGATTTTTCACGAGCTCTCAATGACGGGGGCTCCACTATCAATGATGGAACTGGCTACAGAGCTTTTGAGCTGTGGAGGATACGTGAAGGCAGTGGTTCTTAGCAGGAAGGGCGGCTTGATGAGTGAACTTGACAGGAGGGGCATCAGTATACTTGAGGACAAAGGGGAGATTAGCTTCAAGGCTGCCATGAAAGCCGACCTTGTTGTCGCTGGATCAGCTGTGAGTTCTTCCTGGATTGGTAAGATGCTTCTACTCAAGAGGATGTTAATGGATGCACCTTCAATTACCCGGAATTCTTTCTCTAAAATTTGTAGATATTCATTTTGTCATTCTTAGACTCCACTGTTCCCACATTTTTATTAGAATCAGGAAGTCTACCTCTAATACTAGTTGTTGGGGAAAAGTGTACAATAGAGCAATGACAAACATGAGAACAAGAAATATCAACTATGTGGAAAAGTGTTATAATATGAGATAAAAATCTATGTCGTTTGATCAGGTTTGCCTATGTCTTTGGTTGTATAGAGATATATATTTTCACAGACTTTTGATGTGAGTGTTGCTCAACCATGTTTATCCAAGCCGCGTGAATGATTGAATCGGGTCAATACCCGATCAAACTGATTTAATGCAAGATGTTTGAATCAACTTAAATTATCTTAAACCCATAGGTTTTCCATATTAGGTTAACAAGATTATCATCTAGTCCATATGAGATAATTTCTAAAATTGTTTTCAACCAAATAGTTAGATGAGATAAATCAACCCAATGAGGGCACAATAGTTAGTGCATGCGAACTTATCAATGTGAGAAGCACAGTGATAACTTGATTTCAAGTTAGTTCCTAAAGATGGAGTGTCATCTTACCTGAAAGATCCAAAATGTCCTCGAGCACTTCCCTTAAGCCGTATCTCATTTTTCTCTATCTCCTCTCCATCAAGAATCCATCAGGTTACTGGGCATCATCAATATACTACAAAACCACTTTTATGTCATTTGATTTTGATATATTCCACCTCTTGTGATTGAGTGTTGCAGATACTTTACATTGATGACCACCGAAGTGTGTGGGTGAGCCAAGCAGTTCTTTTTCTTTTGAAATCACCTAGGGACAAACTACATAGAGTTTCGAGATGTTGGTCCATGATTCCTACAAAGGTAGGTTAGATCCCATCAGGTTGCTTGCTCAAATCAACTCACACCTCAACATGAATTACTTAGTGAAGTTGTTTAGCTTTTCATAACCTTCAAGAAAGCACCATTAAATGGTTCTCGAACCACTATAAAACATCACCTCCCTACTAACTTCAGGTAACAATTATACCTAAGTTTGTGTGCTGCTCTATAATTGGGTGGTCTCATCTCAATTGGCTTATACCCATACGATTGAACTTAAGTTGGGTAGTTACAAGGCCCTCTTCAACCTTTTTGATTGAACGGGAAAATTCATTGAACTGCCTTAACGTCTTTAAGAAGTTTCATGAAATAGTGTAACGTAGTGAGATGCTTGCTAACTTTAGTGTTCAATATGTTATTAATGCTTGGAATAAAAAAATTGTTAACTCCCTTTGTATTGCTTTTCCCAAGGCTCTTTCGACAACTCTAAAGTATTTGTGGCATATTCTCTTGCTAAGATCATTGTCTGAAAGGTTGCATTAGTTGGAACTTGCTTTGAGACACAAGGCCTTAAAAATTCTATATCCTTATAGGTAATTGTTGCATCCTTCATCTGCCCATGTTTTTAGCTCTTATAGAAAGGTTCTTCAGGCACATTATCGCATTGGAAGATGAACTAGTGTAGGAGTAGAAGTGATAGAGATGATAAGATATAGAGTTGCAAGAAGCTGAAAAATGGAACAATCAATTTGGAGTTCAACTCTTTTGATTATGGTGTGTTGAAGGAGAAATATTGAAAGAAATTCTCTTGAGTCATTTTAATAACACTAATGTGCATACTTCCACTTGATTTAAATCTTTCGGCAATAAATATTGAATATTAATGATTAGCGCTGAAGTGATAGGTGCATGCAGAGTGTCTCGTGTCGATTCAGCCTTGACATTCACGGAAACTAAGTTTTGATTCATGGTGGACTCTATATTTTCCTTCTTAGTAACTATATAAGCAAAGAAATTAATATTTTCCACACATTTGATGAATCGATTACTATTGGAATAGCTTTTTTTTTATCAACCTCTAGCTCCCTCATCTCAAATATTGAGCAATACTTTTAGGATTGAGGTTCTTAATATTCTTCATGATCAAGATGTGAAGCAAGAGCCTTTAATCCATAATTTAAAGCTTTCATGACATAATCAAGATGATGTGTTAAAATCTCTTTGTGCTATTTCAAATTATCAATCAAATGACATTTTTTTGTTGGCTCTTAGTGTCGAAGAGCTTATAGAAATTTTCATTCTTTCGTCTTCATAAACTTAACTGATAACAATGAATCGAGTCAATATTAGACCATATCTGCTGAACTTGCAATAAGTTACGCTAATCAAGATGGATGAAACGGTTTGAGTCATCTCTAACCATAAGCAAGGGTGCCAAAAAGTGACTAATCTTTTAGTCAACTAATTTTTCTTGATTTACCTTAGATTTAACATTTTGGCTAATTACTGATTTTATTTAAGTTTGGAGTTAATAACTGAAGTAAACCAAATCAAAGCAATTAAACATAATATGCGATTATGTATAATGCAAAAGCTAGATGTTGAATATTGTGTAGCCAAATAGAACTTTAAGATTAAAACAAACTTGTCAAACGAAACTTGTTTATAGTATTACTAAACTGCATGGATGCTTTACTATCTATAATTTTACAACAAATATATCAAATTCAACTGAATCAAATTGTTTAAAATATTAAAATAAAAGCTAGCATAACCTAGTTGAATTGTAACCAACTTTTTATGAAGATTTATATTATTTAACAAAATATTGAAATGAGATTGAATCAAATAATTCGATTTGGTTTGGTTTCTCATAATGATGGTTTGAATTTGATTTAAGGTTTAGTTAAATAGTTTGGTTTTATTTATTAGTAAATTTAAAATAAAACTGAAATGTGTAAACCCGTTACCAGAAGTCCTTAACTAGGTTATCCAGAATCATCATAGAGGCATTTATGGTAATGTTGCTTAAAGTTATTATAAACCAATTAGTCAATATAGATAAGTAGACTCAAAGATAACTCATCAGAAGTAGTAGGTTTTCAGGTTGAACTCCTTTTT
Organism: Papilionanthe hookeriana x Papilionanthe teres; assembly: GCA_022702705.1. Taxonomy (NCBI): domain Eukaryota; kingdom Viridiplantae; phylum Streptophyta; class Magnoliopsida; order Asparagales; family Orchidaceae; genus Papilionanthe; species Papilionanthe hookeriana x Papilionanthe teres. The sequence continues at coordinate 116,966,967 of CM040422.1, forward strand.
CTAAAACTTAAAGGAGATAGGTATGACACTAATTTAGTGAGATTTTTATAGCTTAAATTTAGCTAAGAGAAGGTAATGTTTATACATTTTATTTTTGTGTTTCTCCTTGATCCTAGAATGCCATTTGTTCAACAATGCCCTCTTGTCACTCGGTAGCAACCAAATTCAACAACAACAACAACAAAACTTTAATCCCACTACGTGGGCTCGGCTACATGAATCCTTCTTCTCAATTGCGTCCTATTTAGTGTCATATTTTCATTAAGTTAAAATAAAACAACAGCAACCAAATGATGGACAGTATATTTTGTATTTCTCTTTCAAGCTCACTAACATTTATTAACATTGAGTAGTTCAAGGGAGACGAGGGTTCATGTATTGGTTTCAGCATTTGTTAAATCTTTTCATCTTAACTGTAGTATTACTGCTATCTTTATACTCTAGTCATTTTACCACCTGCATGCAGGTAGTGTTTCTTTATCTCCACAACCTCAACTTGTTTATATTCTAATTTGAAATTTGCACTGCCATTTCAAATGGTAGCGTCAACAAATTCTTCCATAAAATTATGTATAATAGTTAGACAAACATTTTATTTCAGAGTGAGATGACTCACTTGAGCTCAGGAATTAGGACTCCATATGACTATTAATATTAATGACTGGTGCTTCCTAGGCCTCTTCAGTCGTTATAATAACGAACTAATCCATTAAATCTAAAAAATTGAATGGAAGATAAATGATCGAGAGCAGTTCAACAGAACCTTCTCCAAAGAATGAACATTAAAGTCAGGATCTTCCTTCAAACTCCATCCTCAACCGGGAAGGGTGAGTGAAGGGCATTGATGCGTGAATGAAATGCTTGCTGATAAGAGTGTTTGGCCTTCTGTTATCATCCTTGTTTCTATAGTAGGCTTCATTCTTATCCCACATGATTCTTTGCATTACTATCACGGACATTTCTATTGGATGCGTTGGTCCTACGATGACTTCTATAAGTAGGTTCAACCTTTGGGTTTGCTTTTTTGTGATTATTCGAGAATCTCTTGCAAGTTTATTTTCATGCACGTTTTTGACATGTAGCTTTTATTTTGATAGTTGTTACTTTATCTTATTGACCGTTAAGATCTAGCCATCTATTTAATAAAAATTATAATTAATTATAGCTTGCTCAGACATGTATGCTATAACTATTATAAAGGCAATGTGGGGATAAACTTTTCACACTGTTTTGAAAGCATATGATTCTCTTAAAATTATTTTTACAACAGATATAAGCATATACAATGTACTGTGAATAGTTTTCAGCCATGTATGCTAACTATTATAAAGGCAATGTGGGAATAAACTTTTCACACTGTTTTGAAAGCACATGATTTTCTTAAAATTATTTTTATGACAGATAGAACCACATATAATGTACTGTGAAAAGTAAATAGCTCAGTTCAGCTTGTGAAGTTAAGAAAGCTCTGTAAATAAGTAAGTCTACAAAAATGGATATGCTTAAGAAAACTAATAATGTAAATATTTTCGCATTGGCTTTTATTGCACCTGATTTATCACCTGTAAGCCCCATGACACTTTCTCAAGATTATTGAAAGCAGAGCCGATCTGTATTTGTAGTACTTTTCTGGTGTTCCATATTGTTTATGTTAAAGTTAGATTGATTTATCTACTCTTATATGTTGTAAAAGCTTAGAGAATTGACAAATACTATAAGGTGGCTTGTAGGGAGTCTTAGACAGCTCTTTAAGATGCTAAGAATTCTTTTTTTGGCTGCACCAGTAAAAATTATAATGAGGTCTTAAAGGATCCTTTAACCTGAAGCAAAATTTTTCTACTGAAGCTCTTCTAAATGTTCTAATGTTCACTCGCCTAGTCTCAACGTAAAATTGAAGTTCAAATATTTCTGTGATAGGAACTCCCAACATATAATCAATATAATGCAATCTAAATATAAATAGTAGGATTAGCAGTATCAAAGTAGTGAAAAATAATATTTTCGTTACCTACTAGCTAGCAAATAGGAAATAAATTAATAATTATAACCATAAAACATACAATTTTCTTTACTAAACTTCAAGAAAAAGCTACAGAGTTAGCTTCTTCTTCAAGCTTATACATATAGAATACGTTATAGACTATTAGTCGTAAAATCTTCTATGTTTGCTAAGGAATGAACTTTAAAATGTGAAAGCTTGAATTATAAGCTTCTACAATAAAAATACCAGATTCACTAGATGATAACAGGTATTATAGAATTTAGTTCTATATTTACTAGTAATAATATTGAGTCTATAGCAGCAATAAATTATATAAGAAAAATGATTATACTTTTTTTTTTAAACAAGTCTTTTATTTGTTAAAATCTAATATGGAGATTCAAATTTTCTGACTTGATAATTCTTAAAATCTCACCCAAATAGACTTAAATATGCTTGAATGACTTCTTGCCTATAACGGGGTGATGAGCAATGGTAGATGTGTTCAGGAATATCTAAAATTTCTCTTGCGTATACATTGATGATATCCTGATGTTTTTCCATACAAAAGAAGAATATTTATCTCACCTCTATATAACCTTACATTATTTGAAGCTCACGGTCTTTTTATATCAAAGAAGAATATGATTTTATGTCCTCAGCATTTTGAATTTCTAGCTACATAAATAGGAAAGGGAATGATCAAATTACAACCACATATATGAAAAAATTTTTTAGATGCTTCACAAACTAGAGTATTTGAAACTTTTGAGAATTTGCTTAGGATTGTTAAACTATGCTCAGCCATATATAAAAGATCTTTCAAAATACTCTAATCCTAAACCTTTTGTTGGAAATTTTTTGAGAGAAGACAGAGATTTGGTTAGAAATTTTGAAGAGAAGGAGAATTTTATTATTCAGTTTTGTCGAGTAGTTTTCAGCTTACATGACAATAACAAGTTATGCATATTTATAGACATGCGAGACTAAATTCGGAATCTTCTAAACTCGTACAATTTTTTCTAGAAAAACGTACTATTGATTCTTTCTATTTGAATATTTTAGAGTATTCTCTTTTAATACAAACCTTCTAAAATGTTCAACTTAACAATATATAGAATATTTTAGAATATTGAAGAAATATCATCAATCTTTATCACTTTTTGATGCGAATTTCGATTACTCTAATCATATTGCGTAGCAGTTAAAACTTTCCTCTTGGAAGTGCCTTTGTGAATATGTTTGCTAGTTGTTCTTCAGTTTTGCAGTGCTTGAGTTTAATTTTTTGATTTGGCTAAGCTTCTCTAATGAAATAATATTTGATATCAATATGTTTAGTTCTGCCATGAAATACAAGATTTGTTTTCATTGTTATAGCTTATTTGCCATCATAATAGATTTAGGTAGCTCTCTTTTGTGGCTCCCCCATATCTTCTAATATGTATTTTAGCCATAACTTGGCTTGTAGTTGTGGCAGCTGCAATGTTTCAGCTGATGATTGTGCAATAGTTGCTTGTTTCTTTGATTCCCAAGAAAATTATTCTAAACCCAGTATGAATGCATATCCTAAGGTGCTCTTCATGTCATTGATTGATCCAGCCCAATCACTGTTAGTATATCCAATTAGCTTTGAGTTAGGAATAGATTCTTGCTAGATACCATAGTCCCTCGTTCCTTGTAGATGTCTGAGAACTCTCTTAGCTGCTTCTTGATGAACTTGGCTTGGGCTTTGCATAAATCTTGAGATTAGACTTCTTGCATAAATGATGTCTGGTCTCGCCGTTATTAGATAAAGTAAGCTTCCATCAATACTTCGATAGAATGTGTTGTCAGCCTTTGATGCATTATCATCCTTCGTAAGTATCTTGTTGTCTAGTGCAGTAGCTACTATCTTGCAATTGTTCATCTTAAATTTCTATAAAAAGATTTTTTATATATTTCTTTTATGAGGTGAATATCCCCCTTTCATTATTAATTACTTTTATCCCAAGAAAATAATGCATCGGGCCTATGTCGGTCATCTCGAATGTCTTCATCATGTCTTCTTTAAAATCATTGATAATCTTCTCTTTATTTCTTCTATAGATAAGATCATCTACATATAGGAAGACAATGAGAGTGTAGTCCGTACCTCGAGTCTTGAAGTATAAGGTTGTCTCACTTTTTCTCCTCTTGAGGCCTTGCCTTATGAAGTAGTTGTCAATTCAACTATACCAAACTCTTGGGGCTTGCTTTCATCCGTGTGAACCCTTTTTTAACTTGAGAACTTTGTCTTCTTGACCTTGTACTATAAACCCTAGAGGTTGTTCTACATAGATCTCTTTTTCCAATTAGCTATTTAGAAATCCAGATTTGACATCTAGTTGGTATATCTTCTACTTTTCTTGTGTTGCAAGTGCAACTAATGCTCTTATTGTATCATGTCATGCAACTGAAGCAGATGTCTTATTATATGGTATATTGTTGTTGTATCTGCTCATATATGTATGTTTTTAATTCCAGAGCAATATCTTAGACGTAATCCAGCTGGATCAAACCAGCTTGTATGGTGGATCATGGAGAACAGACTAGAATACTTCAACCGATCAAAGAATATGCTCGGCCAAGTGAAAATGCTCACCTTCTTGTCCGATATACAATCTAATCAGTGGTTATCTTGGTGCAAAGAGGAGAATATTAAGTTGAAATCACAGCCTATGATAGTCCCTCTTTCTGTTAATGATGAATTGGCCTTTGCTGCAGGCATTCCCTGTTCTTTAAACACTCCTGCTTTCGGTACTGAGAAAATGATGGAGAAGAGGGATCTTTTGAGAATTGAAGTTCGTAAAGAGATGGGATTGTCTGATAATGATATGCTTGTAATGACTTTAAGCAGTGTAAACCCTGCGAAAGGTCAGCTCCTGCTTCTCGAAGCAGCTGATTTAGTTACTGGGAGGAATGTTTCACAGCGTGATCCTATCATCATAGAGAGTGAACTTTCTCTTCATTCTATTCAGAACCAATCCGCATTGGCGAAGCATTTGGAAACTAACCAGACTGGCAATGCAGTTGAAGTGAAACGGAAACCTACGAGCAAAGCTTCGAAGAAGCGAAAAAGAAAACGCTCTAGATCAAATAGCCTCTCCTTGCCTGATGACGCCGAGACTGCAAAACAAGATCAGCGGAAGTTGAGGCGTTTATTATCTGACAAAATTGGTGCTGAAGAACGAAGTCTGAAGATTCTAATTGGATCTATTGGATCAAAAAGCAATAAAGTCTCTTATGTAAAACGAATTCTAGGATTTCTTTCTCAGAGTTCAAACATGTCGAAATCTGTGTTGTGGGCTCGAGCAACTACTCGAGTCGCCTCACTATATGCAGCAGCAGATGTTTATGTAATTAATTCCCAGGTAATCATCTTGTATGAATGCTTAGCAATGCAATTTTGTTTGTGTTAATTTTTTCTTAAGGATTTTAAGGTCATTTATTTCACTTAGGTTAACTGTACTTTTTACCTATTGTAAATAAAGATGACATGCAGCATTCTTTATCTGAAACCACTAGCGACCATTGCAAAGGTTTAAAGGTGTTTGTTAGCATACTATTAACCGGATTTAGGAATGGATTTGATTTAGAGATGGATTTAAAAATAAATCCAGCAAAACTCCAAAAGAAACAAAAAGATGAAAATTAAATCCAAGGCTCTTTTAAATCGAAAATTTTCGCGTTATATCATTTTCATCACTTTTCTTCTCTATTATGACATATATCCGAATTTAATAAATCCAAATGAGATGAATTTAAAGGATTTATTCTGCCATCGACGGGATTCGTCTCCTTCGCAAGATTTATCAGATTTACTAAATCCTATTTTACGTAAATCTCGGTTGCAGCCAAACACCGCCTTAACATGAGAACTACCTTTGGGCAGATGTTATTAGATTTTATGGTAAATAAATAGAAAGCTGTTCTATTTTGCTATGGACATTTATAGAGTTGTATTCCTATTATTTACTCATTTCCTACTAGGGATTCCTTCCTTTTTTGCCCCCCACCCCAACAAAAAAAAAATGATTTGATCGTTGAAGTTCGTGAATATATTGGTGGGAGTATTATAGAACATCTTTGGTAAATATAACATTTTCTATCTTCATGGTTTCGATAACTTTCTATTTGAAGGGCGTCATTTTCCTTAATTATAATCCTAATTAATAGGACATCCATACCACTCAATTCCTTATGTATTTATACATCTAACACCAAAACATCAGTTTTTACATGTATGGCACCTTGCCTGGGTGTTAAAATGTGTGTTATCCTTTTTGAAAGTTAAAATAGTTGTATTTTTGATGTGATATGAGAGATTTAGGTGGTATAAATGTCAAAAGCAAATTTAGGTACTTTAGATATATAAATACATAGAAATTTTGAGCTACATATCTATTATTGAGAGTATTAAATCAAATGGTCGAATATTAGGTAGCTTGTATATTAGGAAACTTGATATTAGGTAACCTAATTAGAGGTGATCTAATTAAAGGATTTTTTATATATTAGATATATTTCTAATGTATGAGAGAGGAGTGTGTGAAAGTATGTAATATAGGCTTTCAATTGTGGAATAAGAAGGTAAGTTTGCCATTAGATATTATCAGAACTCCTCATCTGAATTGCTCGTTCGTTCTGCTTCGCCTGAATCATTTGGTTGCTCGATCGGCTTCGTTCTACTTGTCAGGATTAGGGCAACTCGCACCTGGATCGCTCAGGCTACATCGTTCTGCTAGTCTGGCTCACCCGTTTTTGTCTGATTTGGTCGATCTGTTCGTTTTTCAACTTCATATGCTCATTTGAGTCACTCATCGAAGGCTACATGATTAGGCCATCGAACAAACAGACATAAGCTTCGTCGTCTTCCAGAACCTCATTGTTTAGCTTCTGGAAGCTTGTCACTAGGCTTCATTTTCATCGAGAAGTGATTTAGTCTGCATCATCTTCTTCTGGTTTGAGTTAGTCTTCAACTTCTTCGTCCAGAAGCAGTTCGTCGGCTTCGTCTTTGGCTGTTGTAAGGTGAGGGGTTGCGATCTCGTCTCCTAGAGGATTGAGATCAACTAAAGCTTCAACTTCCTCTCTTTCAAACGTTAGTCCGTGTCGTCGTTTCAAGGAGTCCCGTAAGTTCGATTGAACTTATTGATTTGTCATAATCATTTGGATTGGATTAGTGGATTCAATATCCTTGAATAATTCGTGATAATCATGGTTGTGGAACAAAAGCTCATTTTGACAAATTTGGTGGTTAAAATTACAACTTAAAAGCTAAATGACATGAATTATTTTTATTGGGATAAAATTGTGAGACTCTATTTAAGAAGTATATCTCAAGAGAGACACCTCACTGCGAGGGTCCCAGTTCAAACTGATCGGACTTACTCTGAATGGATGAGAATTGTTGCCCAACTTTTGATACAAATACGGAACTCCATTGAATTTGATCAATTTAATCATATTACTCATTGTGATTGTATGAAGGTTGCAATGAAGGAATTTGCATCATGTTTTATGGAAGAGAAAATATTTCTCGAATCCTTGATGTATACAGGAATTTCTATTGAGCTGAACGATAGGGTCAATCACTTAATACATATCGTATGCAATTTGACGTGTTTATGAAGAATTGAATGCACTATCGCCCTTTAGTACTTCTGAACTTCGCAGGCTCAAAGAAAACAACTGACTTATAAAATTTCTAACTGGCCTTAACACGTAGGATGAAGATGTCAAATCACATATCCTATCCGACGCAGGAGTTACAACTCTGAGCGAAACTTATGCTAGAGTGTTGCGTACTATTTTGAGTTTTCAAGCTTCAACCGTACAATAATCTAGTGCTCTTGCTAGCCAGAAAAATACACGCATCAGTAAATTTCACTCACAGGGAAATTTCGGAAGTGGAACTCCAAATTTTGGAACTAAGGCTCGAGGGTAGTTTGCTGAACTTGGTCATACGAAGAAAATATATCATAAATTTCTCAAGAGAAATTAGAAAGGTTCTTGATCACAGTCAGCTCATATGGTCATTACTAATGAAGCATCTCAAAGTCAAACTCTTTTGATTTATGCAGATCAATATGCTATATTCATCCAATTTCAGAAAGCATCCAAGAAATCTCCTTTTGTGACTACCCTTGTTGAGTTCATTAATAATGATATTTATCTTATTTCCTCTTCCACACAATGAGTTAATGATTCTTCTGTCACATATCACATGAAAAATAAGTCAGAATTATTTTTCATTTCATAAACATCTTTCTTTTGTCACCTTAATAGATGAATCCACTTCTAATGTTTTTAGTTATGACATCATTAATATTACACCTACACTACCATCAACATCTTTCCTGTGTTAACCTCAAATTTCTTTTAATTTTACATTTGTTAGTAAGATTACACCTGCTCTTAATTTTGTATATTCATCTCCTCTGATCAGTAAATTTTTTAAGATATTTGATGAAGAAAATTATTCGTAAAGTATGAGAATCGTGTTGGGAGGGGAGCTATACATTTTGGATAACAAACAACCTCGACCCATGGCCTACTCCAACACCTTATCTCCATTTGAGGTTTATTGTCATATAGGGCATCAATTATTACAAATGCTAAAAAAGTTATACCCTTAGTTTTAGCAATTATCATCTTTAGATTTGAATTTGTGTCAATTTTTAAACATCATCAATTAGGGATATACTTTTTGGATAACAATCTACTTTTACCCATGGCCCGTTCCAACACCTATCTCTATTTGAGGTTCTTTGTCGATTAGGGCATCCGTCACTAAAAATACTAAAAAGGTTATACCCTCAATTTTAGAATTATCATACTTAGATAGTTAGTCGTTTCAATTTGCTAAAATACCATGATTTTCTTCCGTTCTTAGAATTAATAAAAGAGTTAATATTATGAGTTGGTTCATTATGATGTATGGGGATTTTGTCCTGTTTTATCTAATGGATTTCAATATTTTGTCATTTTTTGTGGATAATGTTTTTCATATGACTTGATTTGACTTTATAAAATCCTGTTTTGAATTATTGTTACACTTTTCAAATTTTTTTGTGTTGAAATTAAAACTCAATTCAATGATTCTGTTAAAATTTTGAAAAGTGACAATTCGAAGAATATTTCTCTGTATCTTTTTAGACATACAAGACATAAAATAGGATGCTTCATCAGTCACCTTGTTTTGATGCTCCATCACAAAATAGAGTAGCTAAAAAAAAAGTAGACATCTTCTCGAGACAGTGAGAGAAGGGGAGTTTGGGGGAGCTATACATTTCGGATAACAAACTACTTCGACCCATGGCCTGTTCAAGCACTTTATCTCTATATGAGGTTCATTGTCGATTACGGCATCCATCACTACAAATGGTAAAAGTTATACCCTTAATTTTAACAATTATCATCCTTAGATTATGATTTGTGTCAATTTGCTAAAGACAATCGATTATGGCTATACATTTTGGGTAACAAACTACCTTGATCCATGACTCGTTCTACCACCTTATCTCCATTCAAGATTCATTGTTGATTAGGGCAACCGTCACTAAAAATGTTAAAGACGTAACTCTCAATTTTATCATCTTTATATGGCCAGTAGTGTCAATTTGCTATTGTTTGTCTTATGTTTCTAAAATTAATAAAAGAGTAAGTCATAGTTTTGAGCTGATTTATTATGATGTATAAGGACCTTGTCCTATTTTTTCTAATGGATTTGATATTGTCATAATTTTGGATAATTTTTCTCGTATGAATTGACTTTACTTTATAAATTCTCTTTCTGAATTATTGTTACACTTTCAATTCTTTTGTGCTGAAATTAACTCAATGCAATATTCTGTTAAAATTTTGAGAAGTGAAAATCCAAAAAATATTTCTCTACATCTTTTCAGACATACAAGACACAAAATAGAATGCTTCATTTGTCATCTTGTGTTGATGCTCCATCCCAAGAATGAGTAGCTGAAGAAAAAGTAGATATCTTCTTAAGACTGTGAGAGAAGGTGGGTGGGGGTAGCTATACATTTCAGATAACAAACTACATCGACCCCTGGCCTGTTCTAGCATCTTATCTCTATGTGAGGTTCATTGTCAATTAGGGCATCCATCACTACAAATGCTAAAAAAGTTATACCCTCAGTTTTAGCAATTATCATCCTTAGAGTATGATTTGTGTCAATTGCTAAACACAAACGATTAGGGCTATACATTTTGGGTAACAAAGTACCTTGATCCATGACCTGTTCCACCATCTTATCTCTATTCAAGGTTCATTGTTGATTAGGGCAGCCGTCACTAAAAATGTTAAAGAAGTTACTATCAATTTTAGCAATTATCATCTTTATATGTCCAATAGTGTGAATTTGTCATCGTTTGTCTTCTGTTCCTAGAATTAATAAAATAGTTAGTCATAGTTTTGAGCTAGTTCATTATGATGTATGAGGATCTTATCCTGTTTTTAATAATGGATTTTGATATTGTCATATTTGTGGATAATTTTTTTCGTATGATTTGACTTTACCTTTTAAAATTATGTTTTGAATTATTGTTACACTTTCAATTCTTTTGTGCTGAAATTAAACTCAATTCAATATTCTGTTAAAATTTTGAGAAGTGAAAATCCGAAAAATATTTCTCTAAATCTTTTCAAACATACATGACACAAAATAAGATGCTTCATTGGTTATCTTGTCTCGATGCTCCATCCCAAAAAAGAGTAGCTGAAAGGAAAAATAGACATCTTCTTGTAATAGTGAGAGCTCTTTTGTTTCAAACTAATGTCTCCAAATAGTTCTGGGTTCATGCAATTTCTACTGCATCATTTTTTATCAATAGGGTGTCTTTCACTATTCTACAAAATTAGATATCCTACCAAGTTCTATTTCCGACCTACCATCGCTTTCCCATTGGACCATCTATATTTGGGTGTACTTGTTTTGTTTGTGACACTCAACCTTAGGTTTCTAAACTAGACCCTAACTCATTAAGCTGTCCCTTTCTAGGATACTCTCATTTACGAAATGGGTATCGATGTTTTTTCTCTCTAAAATAGGTACATGGTGTTTTTTTTATGTCACCTTTCATGAACAAATCCTATTTTATTGTGACTCATTGCAGCCGAAATTCTCAAAGTATGCCGGTTTCGGAAGTCACTATGGGTGGTGTATGTTGGTGACATTATTTTTACTAAAATGATGTGCATGAAATCTTATCATTGAAATCATATCTTCAATATCAGTTCTAATACTAAGGATTTGGGTTCCATGAAGTGCTTCTTCTTGGGGATTGAGATGTCAAGGAACAAGAAGGGTATCTTTCTATCTCAACTTAAGTACAGTTTGGATTTGCTAGTTGAAACAGTAAAATAAGAAGTCAATTCATGCAATACTTTGATGCTTCATAATCAACAATCTACCAAGGATGAAGAGCTTTTTAATGATCCTGAATGATATAGAAAGTGGGAAACTTAAAATACCTCAAAGTGACTCCCCCTGACATTGTATATTTACTAAACTCTATAAGTTAGTTCATATATTCGCAGATAATCCATCATTGGTCAGCTCTGGAATAGATACTATGTTACCTCAAAGGAGCTTTTGGAAAAGGGATTTTATGTGATAATCAGGGATATAGAAATATTGAATGTTTCTCTGATGCTGATTGGACAAGTTACAAGTTTGATTGAAGATCCATTAATGGATATTGCATTTTTTGGTGGTAATTTGCTCTCATGGAAGATTAAGAAATAAAATGTAGTGTCTCGATTCAGTGCAAAATTCAAGTATCGAGCAATAACACAAGCTTCAAGTGAATTGATATGGGTCTTCTACTTCCTGATCGAAATAGTTATTAAGATGACATCTCTAACTAAACCTGTGGTTTGATAACCAAGTTGCAATTCATATTGCCTCAAGCGCTATCTTCCATGAATGAACTAAGTACATTAAAATAGATTGTCATTTTGTTCATGAAAAATTTCAATAAAATTTAATTTCTACAACTCATATAAAAATTGGAGAATGACTAGGGAACATCTTCATAAAGGCACTTAATGGAGCAAGAGTCACTTATATCTGTAACAAGTTGGGTATGATAAATTTTTATATTCCAGCTTGAGGGGGAGTGTTATGGAAAATGTTAATCTAATGATTGTATGTTAGGTAGCTTGTATATTAATAAGCTTAATATTAGGTAACCTAATTAGAGGATATCTAAGTACATGATCTTCTCTATATTAGATATATTCCTAATATATAGAGAAAGGAGTGTATATAAATATGTAGCACATGCTTTCGATTGTGGACAAAGAAGAAGGTAAGTTTTTCATCACAATATCTAAATGTCCCTATTTAATATAGTGTATTATAAGGAGGATTGATCTTCATCTCATATAAAAGCTGTCTTTTGTTAATTCTCTTTCATTTGTTCATTTTTGCGCTAAACATCTGGTTCTCATTTTTGTATAAAAAAGATTACATTATTGCTGAAGTGCTATTACATTTACTGTCGCAAACCATTGCGTTTTAGGTTTAAATTACAAAAATTCTACTTATATTTATACAAGGTGTATACTGAAGGTTTCTTTTAGTTGCGTTTCTCTTCCTTTTTAAAAAAAAATTTCCCTAGCATTTTCCAATTTGATACATTGAATCAACTATCTACTGTAAGAGCTGAATTTTGTAGGATTGTTAGACCTCATTAGAGTGTTGAGTTTTTCTTCACGCCGGATAGCCTTAAAATATGTTTTTGTTGAAAACCCTAAATATATGGAAAATTTACATTAATACCACTCAATTTCTATATATTTACTTATCTAACACCTATACTTCAGTTTTTACATACATACCGCCATAGGAGTGGATGAAAAGGTGTATTTTATGTTACTTTTGTAATCCTTTTTGATTGCTTCTATATTCATTTTTTTTAACTTCGCGCTCATCTAATATTCGTGCAAATTTCGTTGTAGGGTGTTGGAGAAACATTTGGAAGGGTTACAGTTGAGGCCATGGCATTTGGTTTGCCGGTATGGATATCTGACATTGATATGTTCTTGATATATTGTTTTGTTCTTTCACTAAGCTATACTGAATTAAAGTTAAAATATATTGTTTTTTTATTGGGTGGATCGCAAGTTTAGGTCGTAAATTAAAAGACAACATCCACTCGATCAGTTCTTTAAAATAGACTTGTTATAATGCGTTATCATGCTTGTACACAAACCACATGGATTTACTAACATCATTCTCAATACTGTCATTTATTTTCATTCTTAAAGCGTCCAATGAACAAATCAGGGCATTTATTTTATTTAGAAGGATTTACATACAGCATAATTCCTGTGTTTTATATCTAAAACCTAAATTTTTGTATTTACATATACATGACACTTTTGTGTCATAATCACATCAAAACATAACATGAATTGTGTATTTCACTTCTAAAAAGTTACTCTTAGTGGAATTTTTCATGTGATATTAAAGGTTTGGATGTTATATTAGTGTTGCTTGTTAGAAAATTTGCGATGACAGAGTGGTATCTTAACTTCTTAGTATTGCACGAAGATGCAACGCACATATAGATAAATGAAAGGTATCAGGGGAAGACAACATGATCTTTTACATGAAAAAACCTTAGAAATGGACAAAATCTTAGGGCATAGTTCAGTTAAAATAATCTACTATGTGTTTGTAAGTACATAGATCTATTATTCTTATTAATTAGAGAAGATAGAATTATAATGTTGATATTTCAAATGTGGAATAATAATTCTACTATAATAGCTACAATTAGGCAACAATAAATGTAGTAAATCATGAAGGATGTAAGTCGATGACTATAATAGCGACATTTGGCCAAATAGGCTACAATTGGAAGCTATAAAAGTAGTTGCTGCTCACAAAGACCGTAGTTGGATGCTGTATAGGCAATAGTTGGCCACAGAGATTATGGTTCGAAGCTGTAACATCATCAGTTAGCCATAGAAGTCGTAATTTATAACTGAAAGTGTCAGCTGGCCACAATTACTTTAGTTGGAAGCTGTATGAGTAGTAGTCGACAACAAAGACTGTAGTTGATTGGTGCATAGGTAGTAAGGCACAAGCTGTGGTTGGAGGCTGCACTATTGCTAGTTGGCCACAAAGGCCGTTGTTGATGATTGTAGCAGTGTTAGTTGGCCACGGCGCATAATGAAGTCAGACAGAATCAGCTACATAGGTACATCGTGACTAAAATAGGTCAGTACTGTAGAGTCGTATTGAAAATCGTATTAGATATTAGCACATACGTATAAGTGATCGCAATATCATTAATCGTCACATGTCGTAGTAAAGTTCGTAATAGTAGAATTGTTCACATGCTCGTAGTTAATCGGTGCACATAGATAAGTCACTACGAGTCGTAGTGGAAGTCGGAGTAATAATCGACTACATGAACATAGTTAGTAATCGCAAAATGTTACGATACTTAGCCGTAGTAAAACTACGATTAACGGTTACATGGCATACTAGTAATGTAAAAGCGTTATTTCACATAGAGTCGTAGTGAGAGTCGTAGTAGTAATCGACTATATAGTCGAGTTAGAGCTGCAAGAGATCAGCACAGAGGCTGACTCGCAACCTACAGTAGATCGAACACATTGACCGTAGTTGGTAGTAGTAAGAGCGTCAATCGACCATGATGGAAAAATGTAGTAGTTGGCCACATAGGCCGAAGTGGGCGTCCAATCCTTCTCTCGGGTTTTTATTTTAGACCAGATATAACACGTTTTGGTATATGAAGTAAAGAGAAATGCAAGTGTCAGGAACAACCACCGTATTCTAGCTACAACGATTGTAAGCAGTTGTCTTCTGTGGTTGGCGATGGTAGGTGGTGATAGGGCTGTCAAAAAAGCTTGTTGTTCGCGAACAGTTCGTGTTCGACTCTCTAGTGAGTTCGTGTTCGATTCGTTTGATAAGCAAATGAGATGAACATGAACAATTTTTTTTCGCGCGGTTTATAAACTGTTGTGGGAGATATAGCTACTTGGCTCTGATGAGTGATTGAAGCTCTTTCAGAGAAATTGTCTGCACCCTTCTATAGAGCATTGCATCCTTGAACTGCTCGTAGCTCTTATGAATGGAGTTTAGTAGCAGTAGTGTCTTGTCATCGTCGTCCTTCTTGACGTCAATGTTTTCAAGATTATCTATGATCTTGTTGAACTCATCGATCTACTCCGAAACTGATTTGTCTTCATGCATTTTGAAAGAGTATAGACGCTGCTTCAGGAAGCCTATTACCCAGAGATTTTGTCATATAAAGTACCTCGAGTTTGGCCCAAAGTGCTTGAATCCGAACACCCTGAGTCGAAGGCCACTAAAAATTGAAATGCCGAACTGCTCTTTGTTCGATTCTCCACGCCTAAATCTGCTCGATGTCGCGAATCCTCTCTCGCGACCTTGTAGAATCCGAACTCCACGCGTCTGAATCGCTCCACCGTGACTGCTCCTCTTTCTAGCCTCGCTAAACTCCGCCCTACTCGCCTGTCGCTATTCTCGTAGAAGCCTTCCAAGCGCCTGTCTGCCGTGATCCGCGATCCTGTCTGCCGCGATTCGCGAAGGAGAGGAAGATCGTCTCTGCGCCGATCTTGCTTTGGTTCCAGCCGAACACCTTCAACGACTGCAGGCTAAAGGATCCATGCAGGTCAATTTCCCTACTGATCAAAGGTGTCGAAACACCTCTCTGTTGATGAAGTGACAAACGTCTTCTTCTTATGCAGGCTGAAATGTCGAACTCCTCCCCAAGATCCAGGAAGCCGAATGAAGGCAATTGTGAAATTGCCGAATTCCCCTTTGTTTGCCGAATTCCTTCCTTCTTGATATGTCAAATTTCTGCAGCAATCTAATATATGGACTGCGGTATGTTTTTTCCTCGCTGCTGCGATTCTTGGATGCCGAATACCTCTAGTCAAGAAGTACCAAATTTTCCACAGACGGCGCCAAGTTCAAGGTTGTGGGCATTTTTTCTGGCAAACTACTGGGTCTCGTTTGTGACTTTCTATGTTTTGTGGAAATCCTAAAAGCATGTGTCTGATCTAAGAGTTGCAACCAGATCAACTCCAGTAGTGAGACCTGAAGATTACAGGGTTTTAGTAAGGGTTATCCCTACAGATCCTCAAGGTCTAAGTAGGAAGAACAGGTAGAATCCTATCATAAAGTACTCCATCCAGATACATTCAACAAGTCCATGGTGGTCACAGATAATAAAATGTGCAAATAAAATATGGGAAAAGCTGGATGTTGTTATGACTCCCAATTACTATAACTAAGATATGACATATTGGTAATTTGAGATGAATGGAATCATCTAAGGCGAACCGGGTCTACATAGGAAGACTCATTATGTTATAAATAATGAGGAGGCTTGTAGAGAGGGGTGATGAGAGGCTAAGGAAAAGAAATTTAGGTTTTTTTTTTTTAAAGGGTGGGTAGTATTCAAGATTTGAGAGGGTGAGGTATTCTTGGAGGTCTTGTGAGGAAGAGAGACCATGGCGAGATGGAGGCTCTTCTCTCTCAATGTAAAGCTATGTATCTCTTCCTAGGGCTGTCAAAAAAGCTCGTTGTTCGCGAACAATCATGTTCGGTTCGTTAAGGAGTTCGTGTTCGATTCGTTCGACAAGTAAACGAGATGAACGCAAACAATATTTTTTTGTTCGGTTAGTTAAACGAACCAAACACGAATAGTAATGCGTTCATTCATGTTTGAATCATTATTGTTCCAAATATAAAATAATTTAAAATAATTATATATGAAAAATTTATGATATTTTAAGAAATTAAATTTTATAAATTATAATATATAATAAATTAATAATTATAATTAATATGATATATTATATTATATATAATATAATATTTATGTATATTAATATTATCAGCGCTCGTCATTCGCGAACAACCCGTGTCCGGCTCGCTTTCGACTCGTTCGTTAAGAAATGAACACGAAACAGTGACTTCAGGAATAATTTCGAACAAGTGCTCATTTCAAACAAACTAAATTTCAAACAAACTGAACACAAACACAAGCTCTGTTCGTTCGTGTTCGGTTCGCTTACACCCCTATCTTTTCCAATTGTCTTAGTGAATTGCTTGTGATTTCCCTCCAGTTGACGTAGTTCCTTTTGGATCGAACCACGTAATTGCTTTGTATCTCTTATGTTACGTTTTCTGTTTTGCATTTCTCTTTTTATGATTTTTCTTGCCAAGTAGCTATATCTCCCACAACATAAACTAACCAAACACGAATAGTCATGTGTTTGATCGTGTTTGAATCGTTATTGTTCGAAGTATAAAATAATTTAAAATATTTATATATAAAAAATTTATCATATTTTAAAATAATTATATAATCTAAAAATTTATCATAATTAAAAAATTAAATCCTATAAAGATTATTTAAAAATTTATTATCATTTTAACAATTCAAATAATTCAAACAATACAAATAAATTTGAAAGATTTTAAATAATTCGAATAATTCAATTCGAATAATTCGTTCAAATTAATTTCAAACAAATCAAACTGAACATAAACAGGAGCTTCACGAACAATTTCAAACATACTTAATTTCAAACGAACTGAACACGAACACAAGCTCAGTTCGTTTACACCCCTAAGTGATGAAAATCGGAGGTGGTCGACAGCTACGGAGGTCGAAAGTTAACATAAAGTCTTCAATACAACATTATACTTTACAACTGCATTTGGGATATACTGTTAGCAATCCGGGATTGCCGATGACGACAACCAAGGGTATCGATAGCGGCCAATAGTGGCAAGCAAAGGGCAGATAGCGGTGGTCGATGGAGACCAACAGTAGTGGTCGACAGTGTTCAACGATCACGAAGGCCTGAAGTTGTATATTGGTCTTCAGTCTAGAACAACACTATAATTAGTTATCGCCGGATCTTCAATATGGTGTTATATGTTACTATCGTATTTCAGATCCAACATTACAAACAGGGTGGACAACAGCTGTGAGCAGGGTAGACAACAGCTGGGATAAAGCCTTGCTGTAGTTGTTATTATTGTTAAAATTTGAATGCTATGCATGTAAATATGAAAGTTTAGGTGTTAAATATGTAAATAACTTGAGAATTGTGTGGTATGTATGTAAATGCCCCTACATCATATTTTAGTGAAATAAACAGCCACAGTAAGTATGTGTTCATTATGATAATAGGTTCTTGGAACTGATGCTGGAGGCACAAGGGAGATTGTTGAGGACAAGGTAACAGGCCTCCTCCATCCCCTTGGTCATGAAGGAACACAGATTCTCGCACAGAATATTCAGTTTTTCCTTAACAATCCACCTGCGAGGAAGAAGATGGGATTGCTTGGAAGACAGAGAGTGCAGGAGAAATACCTCAAACACCACACCTACAGCAGATTGGCTGAGGTCTTCATCAAGTGCATGAAGGTCAAATAATCTTAGTAATTTTTACATTTATGCCATTTATGAATTCAAAAAACATTAAATTTTGTTTCTGTGCTATAATATATCACATTTACTTTTGGCAGCAGTATCGTGCTCATTCTGTATTTCTAATGTTAGTCATTAATTTAATGTCTTGCTTTCTTTATAAAGGAATTATTTTACGTATAAAGATTCTCATGTTTAATAATATTTTTAAATATATGAGAATCTTTATACGTGAAATAATTCTCTTGTTAAATGTAAAATTACTAATCTATATTATTAATTATTTTCATTAGAATTATACAGTTTCATCAATGTTGGCCTTGTTTTAACAATAAAAAGAAAGGAATATTAGAATTTATCAGCCAAAAGTGTTAAGCACTAGTGCTTATGTCACATCATTAAAATGAAGAGTAATTACCTGTTGATCATTGGCATTTTCTTCACTCAAATATTTTATTTACAGTAATGTCATCTTATATTTTGAGAACATAATAAAATTATCAAATGTCTATCTTAACAGAAATATATTATTTATTTTAACTCCCATAATTTTGCTTTTTGATGCATGCACCCTTTAGAGTTCATAAAATTTATCTCAATTTT
Organism: Papilionanthe hookeriana x Papilionanthe teres; assembly: GCA_022702705.1. Taxonomy (NCBI): domain Eukaryota; kingdom Viridiplantae; phylum Streptophyta; class Magnoliopsida; order Asparagales; family Orchidaceae; genus Papilionanthe; species Papilionanthe hookeriana x Papilionanthe teres. The sequence continues at coordinate 116,986,036 of CM040422.1, forward strand.
TTTTAAAAAAAGATTGATCAGATCAACTCCTATAAATCAACCGATCTGCATGAGTCGACTTCCTTCTGGCCTACATGTCATTATTCGAATCCTCCCGTCATGGGTGGGATTCGAACCATTGATTTGAGGGACTTACACCAAAGGCCGCAACCAATGAGCCAAGACTTTTACACTAAAATTTATCTCAATTGTCATTGAAATATTGACTACAATATTCCTCTCATGATGATTTTTCCTCTCTATCACATAAGTATATGAAGCTCTCTGTGGAGCCTCCTTAATGGTCTCCATCCCTCACTTGTTTTGTCTCATAGAGAGGCGCAACATTAGAGATTATGTATTCTCTACTCTCTTAACACTTTCCCACACCAAAATGCTTATGAGGTTTAATAGGCAATTACTAGTGCTCTTATTCTAAAATCTTCTAATGCTATAAACATAATTAGTTATAAAACTATTCCTCTTCGCAATAATTTCTCTTATTGAATACGAACATTTTTTGTAGACAATATAAAAATGTTATGCTCATGATCATACATCTTTTTTAAGTTACTTTTATTTTTGGTTTTACATCCACTTATAATATCGTTATACCCAATGAAACCCTCAAAACATAATTTTACATAGGCTTTCCAACTATTTTGAGATCTAATATTTAACATGAATTTTTTTCCTATCATATTGGTTCTAAATTTTTTTTTTTTTCATATCTTCATTTTTGGATATGAGATTGTATTTGTGGTTTTTTACTATTCTATCATCGTGAACGGTTATCTTGAGTTTCTTTTATTAATCTAATAACTCTCTTCCCCTCATTTTGTATTATTATGGACGCATTTTTTTATTTTAGAAAGGTTTTTGCTCTTATTAGTATTTATAATAGATCTATTCCATAAAACTGAACTACTTTTCTTTTTCTTTTTTTTTTTTTTTTTGAGAAATCATCATCTTAATTCTCACATGCTTTGTGAACTTCTTAAACACCTTTGAAGTGTTCTCTAATTTTAGGATAAATTTCAATAAATGTTATATTTTCTTTTCTAAAACTACGAAAAATTCTTCTAATCTTAATGCACCTTTGAGCTTTAACATAACTAAAAATTGCATCATTTGCATGTGCATTCCACTCTATGCAAAAAGACTAACTATATTTAATTTTAAAAAAAAACTCTTAAACAAGGTGATACTTACATTGGATATTTAAGAAGTACAAGTCCAACTTTGATCAATCACATCCATCTTTTCAATTTTATATTGAGAACATGCTAACATATTTGTTAAGGCACCATCTTCTCCTTATGAAGGTTTTGAAATTCTTTGATAAAGTTAATGATAAATTAGTGATATGAAGTTGGAAATAACCATTTAATCTCGTGGAAAAATATTTGTCTCTCTATATTAGATCATGAGTTAGGCTTCCCCAACATTTATAACATGAACTGAGCTTCGAAATATAGTATATCGTGGAGAAACAATACTACCAATTAAATTTCTAGTTAATGATTTTGTTAATAAATACGATTCAACATAATAAAGCTTTGAAAGAAATGTCATAATATTTTGAAAAGTTATTAATGAAGATGTTTTTTCTTGAATATACACTATAATGCTATTGGACGAAACCTCTCATACTATCTCTAGTATGATCACCTTTTGATTCACGAAAAAACCTTAACTTTTTGGACATCAAATAATTTGTATAATTAATTTATGTTTTATGACTCCCTTTCTATCTTTTCTCCAAATAATTGGTGTATTTTACATGCTCGACATGGGCGCATCCATAAGTTTTTCAATTTTATTAATAGTTTTAGCATTATCACTTAAGATGGTTGTTTCACCTGAAATTCTTTAAATGAACGGAGCCATAACAATTTTGAAGATATGTATATATATATATATATATATATATATATATATATATATATATATATATATATATATATATATATATATATGGTATAAATTGCTTTTTATTAAATTATCTATTTATTTCTAGTTATGAATTACTGGTGCACCAAAACTATTTATATTTTAGATAAATGCAACACTTTAATTAGTTTCTCAACTTATACTGTAAGTCTACCTTTAATCAGTTAATCAACTTCTTTTAAATGATATTTTAAGCTTTATTTAATTACAAAATGGATTATCATTATAACTTCAATTCTACTCAACCAAGCTCTCCTCTAAGTGTTTGACCTCAAAATTTTCTAAGTTTTCTATTTGTCACCTATTTGCTTGTTAGTTGGCTTTCCTTTTGGCTTTTCTTTGACACTGATGAGGGATTAACCCATTTTCATGAAAAAATAAATACATATTTAGTAAAATATATGAAGTCGCTTAGGAATAAAGAAAATATTCACAAAAAAATCAAAGAGAAATATAAAAATAAAAAGAGAAAATAACTAATTAAAAAGAGACCCAACTAGAGAATTGGTGATGGGCTTATGTTATAGAAACTGATATATCATGCACCATCTAATGTCGATTAAATATGTAATAAAGAAGTTCCAAAAGGAGAGCATTCAAATATGGTTCACATATTATATATTATGAAGATCAATATAAAAACTACATTATTGTCCATGGCCTAATTGGGACACACGAAACATTAAATTTTGGTTCCAAATACTGCTTAAAAATCATGATGTTATCATAATTATAAGGCGTGAGATCCCTTTCCAAGTGTTGAAGAAGGATGTTAAGGCTTTGTTAGGATTTGGTTTTATGTGGATTTAGTATTTAATTATATAAGATGTTTGGATTTGGTCCAAACCCAATCCAACTTTAAAAACAGTAATTCCAACTTCAAAATTCAATTATGAAAAAAACTAAGAGATTCAAAACCTTGGAAGTACTTTGTAGTGTTGTTGTGTCTAGATCTAATTTTAAAATTTACAAAAATTTGACATAAATTTTAGTTTTTTTTTTTTTTTTTTTTTTTGATTTTTCTAAGTATTGTTTCTTGTTTTAAGCAGTTTAGTCAATAAAAAAAAGAAGTTAGGCTTTGGACTTTCATTTAGGGAGAGGTTTTGAGTGAGGAAATGTGACTAAAAATATTTTGTAAGTTATAAGAGAATATTATAGAATAACTTAAGAGTTTTCAAATGCTTTTCAAGGGATTTAATGCCACAAATTGGTCATTTTTAATAAATAAAGAATATTCACCCACACTTTCTCAGTTTGGATAGGCATTAGTTGAGAGAAAATATTGAGTTTCAATCAAATAAATTGACATGAACTTTCACACACTTAAGCTTGTTATAGATAATAAGAAAAAAAAAACTTTCATAGAGAACAAAGATATCTCTCTCAAATACAACTTTTCATGTAAAAAGCACTTTAAGTTTGAAACTATGAATGGTTGTAAAAGGTTTGTAAAAGAGATATATGAGACATTTGTTCAAAGTTTTCAATTTGATGATAACAACTGAGTGATCCAAAGACATTAAAGTTAAGTCTTTATAAAAGAAAGATGGATAAAAATCAAATGAACTCGTTGTCAAAAAAAATATTCAAAATTTCTTTCTTAATAGATCTGAAATACCATATCCATGTTTTAAAAATGAAGGAACTCCATTTAAACACCATCCCAAGAAAAATCTAAATCATTCATGCAAGAAAATTTAAAAAGAAAGAAACTATTTAATAATGTAATAAGATCTAGGCTTCTATGGAGCTTCTGTTGCCTCTTGATAGCAACCACAAGAGAATCATAAAAGAGCATCTTGCCCAAAATATATTTGACCAGCAAAAATTCCCATCCTTATTGATCTGTTAAAAAATCTTCTATAGTAAAATTAACTTCTATCATTATCAAAAACTCATGCCTAATACAACACAAAGTATCAATGCTTTTGTGACTGCTAACGAACCCCCTACTATAGCGGTTATAAATGTTGTCATAAGTAACCTTATGGTAGCTAATAAGTGTTTCCATAGGTTATTTCTGTCACCGCGAGACCGAGACCTTATGATTTGTGTTGCTTCTCCTTCCTCGCCCTAATTCTTTTCGCGCTGCTCCTTACCCTAATTTTTGCATGAGCAACTAGCCAATTGACGTCGTCGTCCACCGCTTCTAGTGTATCTCCCACTAGTGAGCCTTGATGCTCTCCACGTTCTCCAACAAATCTCCTGCTTCTAAGCTTACACGTAAATACCTTTTACCAAAATATTTTTTGATTTTTTTTTTGTGTGATTTTCTCCTTTTAGAAGATATTTTTCTTTCATTGTTGTGATTGTTACCAAGTTTGCAACATTGATTGGCTTCCCTATCATTAATAATTTTGATGATTTCACACACACAAAAGAACTCCCCTTTCTTTGCCTGTAACTCTATACATTGATATAGATTTTCCTATAAATTGGTATGCATTTCGTTATCAAGTTACTAATAGTATGGTGATAAATCATTCATGATTGGTTCTTCATTCATAGTGGAGGAGCTCTTTATGGCTTTTGAGTACCAATATGCTTCTAATTACTTAAAAATCAGAATCCTAATGATTTTATTTTTTTTTCTACAGTTCTATTTTAGTGCAAGCTATTATCATTAAAAAGTGGCTAATATGTGTACATAAATAAAAAAGACAAAAAAAAAAAATGAATTGGAAAAAAAGAGTCATTTCTCAAGCTAAATAAATAAGAATAATAAGTCGCCTACTTATAAAACTAATATAAACTGTACATTTAATCAATCATTAGAGCGGACAAACAAGATTGTCATAATTAAAAGAAAATCTTCTGATTTAATGTCTGCTTTGCCCACTAAATGTAATGCAAAATCATAGGAAAATGAATTCAGAGGTCTATTGGGGCTTCACAATAAATCAGAATTCTAGCATTATCATAGGCTGTAATTTTAATTTATTTTTGGTTGAAGATACATTGATTAGGATTATTTTGTTTTCCATGAATTACTAGTCCCTTTAATGTGCTAATTGTGGTAAGGAAGATTAACATGCATGATACTCATATCTTATGTATTTACATATATCAAGAGGGATTTATATTCATACCACCTAATTCTTATGTATTTATATATCTAACATATAAATTTTAATATTTATTTATATAACACTCGAATATTTAACATCATATTAAAAATATCACTAACTTAACTTTTCAAATGTCAAATGTAGATTTTCATGTATAAATTTTTTCTCTTAATTTTATTTTATTGGTTAAACTAATTTTTAAATTTGCTAAGTACTATAGCTATCAGCCTATTATGATCAGCTGAAATGATGAATTTGGAAAATAATTCACATATAAAAAGATCTACTTTAGCTGAAGCCTTTCAAAAAGATGCTGAGTAAAGTTTCTTCTACTAGATTGTATTAATTTTTATCATTCATACTTCTATTTACAATTCTCATAGAAATTAACACCTTATTCTTAATTAGTGTAGTCTTGAGCATAGATAAACTATTTTTATTGATAATTATCCATAAAATTAATCAAATTAGGACTCTCATTTAACTTAGGTGGTGCTACTAACTATATATAAATATTGATCAATGTGTAAATGTATTAGATCTTGGTAACTTCCTTATACTTTGCTAAAGTACTCCTTTCATATTTGTACAATCATATGGGAGAAAGAATTATTGGTAACCTCCTTAAATGTATTCTGTTATCCATTAGAATAGATAAAGTTTGGATTACCCGGCCCAAATGAAGTAAGAAATACCTAAAAGAAGTTAATTATTTTTTGGAGTTTGAAAGTCAAAACATGAATTTATCAGAAAAAAAATTTATGCCCTTACAAAGCATGCATTAATAGATATATTTAACCATGAAGGATATAAAGAAACTCTTGAACTGAAATTGAATCTTTCATGGTTATGTTGTATGGAATCGACATGAGTAAGAACATAATGCTACGTTTGAATATGTAAAAATTGAAATAGTTATTGACATTTTTGATGTACAACAAATATAAAAAGAAATTGAGCATACCACTATAGATGATATGAATGGTTTTATTGTAGAACGCATTTTTTTTTTCTCAGAATAATATCTCAGCTAGCTACGAGCTGAACATGATGAGCTAAATGTGGATCAAATACCAGATTCTACCAAATTTTAAAAATTATTAAAAGATGTGGAAAAGATTTATATCATAGGTGCAAGACATTCAAAAGGTTATATTTCCTATTACACTTATTTTATTTGAAGTGTTTGAAGTTTTGGTTTACAAGGCATTTTGATGTGTTACTTGAGTGTTAATTGATGTAGAGAGTGCATTTTTACTAAAGAATACACATGAAATAAATAAATAAATAAATAAATATATATATATATATATATATATATATATATATATATATATATATATATATATATATATATATATAATGAAAGTGTTTGATCTTGGATATATAAAATTGATGTCTCGCCTTAATGATTGTATGTTATTTTGGAAGGATAAGGAAAATAAAGAAGTAATATTTATGGAACTTCAAGATGAGCTATAATTTAGAAAAAAAATTGGTGTCAGGGGGAAAAAATTAAATATGAAGTCAGCAAGATTATTTGATATTTTTCATTGATTCTAAGATTAAAAGAATTATTCAAAACTTAAAAAAGCTGCAAAGGAGATGATCTATCATCATAAGCTTAGAAATTGATATGATTTGTTGCTGCGCCAAGTTGAGGAGATACATGAAAATATTTTGAGTCTTAGTACCCAAAATTTGCTTCGAATCCATGATCTATTTTGCTTACCTTGGCATTATATGATTTTAATCCTTTTTAAGCTCATGTGTGTAGTGCCTATAATATTTACATGAGATTTTAATTTCTTATAACATGTCTCCTTTGATTGAAATGAAACAAATATCTTTCATTCTATCTATAGCCATACTAGGAGATAGAAGTCCGGGAAATAATGTTGACGTTTATTTATAATTATTAATTCAAGATCTAATTATATTATAACATGGTTTAGTGTTAGGATATTGTCATTGAAAAAAAACTAACATGCGTGCAATCCTAATGATTTTCCGGCATATGGCATATTATTTGGATGAAGTACTAAAGGAAAATTTGTTTGCCCTTGTTATGCTAATAATATAAAATCTTTATGATTGTATAAAAGTAAAAAAATTCTCATATATGGGACATCGCCTGGCCTAATTATATATTTCACATAAAAAAAAGTTTAATAGCACGGATGAGATGAGAACGACACCACAATGAATGATTTATTGACAAATTTTTTCAGTAGTTCATAAATTACCAAATACTTTTGGTAAGGTAAATAAAGATAAAAAAAATTTTGAAGAGAAAATGTATTATGCTGACAAATGAGCAATTACAAGATTCAATTATATAGAAGAAGAAAATTATTTTTTTACGTACATTATTAAAAATATAACATGTTACAACATAATTTAGATGTCATGCATAAAAATAATAATATTTGTAATGATTTCATTACAACTTTATTTGATCTTGATAAATCCAAAAATAATCTACAAGCACAATAAAATTTAGTTGACATTGGAGTGAAGATTGATTTGTATCCTTTTGTTAATAAAAATGGCAGTTGTATTTTGCCAACAATAATGTTAATACTATCGAAGAAGCAAGATTTGATGTTATGTGAACTCCTTAAGAAAATGAAAGCTCCCAATGGCTGTGCACCAAATATCTCTAAAGCTGTACATATCAACGAGTACAAAATAACAAGTTTAAAAATTCATGACTGTCATATTCTTATTAAAGATATCCTTCCATTGCATTGAGGTGTTGCACATCTTCAAAAGAAGTAATGAGCATTATAGTAGAAATATTAAGATTTTTATAGGTGATATGCGTTAAGATATTTATCTAAGTGAATTAGATAAGTTGCATAGTAAGATTATATATGTCAAATGGAAAAAAGTTTTTGGCCATTCTTTTTAAATTTATGATTTAATACTTGTTCATTTTGTTGAAGAAGTGAAACTTGGTTGTCCTGTGCAATATAAGTTGATGTACCTATTTGACAGGTAAGTTGTGATTATTATTTATTTACAATTATAAGAGTTCTATTATTAAAAGATTATGTTTGACAATAAAGCATAACTTGAAGGATCAATTGTGAAGTACTACATTGCTGAGGAAGGCATATTCTTATGTTCTAAATATCAAGTGGGATCTAATATCTTGCTTGAATCAATTGAGAATTTATTATCTTATAAGTTTTCTATGCTAGAATGCCTTTAGGTAAAGTTACATTTGTTTTGTTGGATGACAAATCATCGTTAGTACAGGCACATAGTTATATGTTTTGTCACTATGATAATATTGCATTATTTAGAGAAAGTTTCATAGACAAAAAAAATTAAAAGACATAGATTTATATTTTTAATGAAATGAAATGGGTACAACAAGTGGTATGAGAGGGCCGATAGATAGAACTCTCCATAAGAAACAAGATGCATACAAACGACAGAACGAAAGAAAGACATGCAAAGAAGCAGTGTCTATGGAAGGGGTCGTTTAAGTCTTCCTCTTCCTCTGGTTCTTTCTGTGTCTTGAAGAAGAGCGAGAAAGTAAACTCTGAAGAGCTATGCCCATGCTAGGAGAAGCCAAAGTGTCGTTCATTAAACATCCAAGCTGAAAATTAATCCCAACTTTTTCCTTCCTCCGAGAAGTGTAGATTTGCCATTTTTTTTCCTTCTTCTTCTTCTTCTTCTTCTACTACTACTACTACTACTACTACTACTACTACTACTACTACTTCTTCTTCTGAGGACTGGGAATCTCACAATTTCTAATGTTGAGAAGCTAGTTTTTTTTTGTTTCAAAGACAGAATAAGTTCTTAATACTTATAATGAATCAACGTATAAAATAAATATTATATAATAACTTTGTTGTCTTGTAGGGTTTTTATTCTAATCCATTATTGAGTAATAAAATTACGACACTTGCTAGGAGTCTCAATAGAGTTAGAAGAAGTTATAAAGAATATTTCATAAACTTTTATACTAAATATCGTAATGAAATAAGACGACACAAAATTATGGTGTCGTTAACAATACAGAAGTTGAGAATATTAGCTATTAGGCAGGTTGACTTATATCATTAATTTAAAATGTTCTATTTAATTTCAAATTATGTTATTTAAATGTGAATGGGGAAGTACATCTACAAATAGAATGAAGTTAAATCAAATTGGAAGTCCTTGATTACTGATTAGTCAATTTCTCACATTTAATTTATACTTGAGAGAAACTAGAGAATGACCCAATCATTTTCTCATCTGAGGTAGAGCTTATTTTTTACATGCAATACTTTTGAAGTATGAATTGAAATTTCATTTTCATAGTTAATCATAGAACTTTCATTGATTTAAGCATCACCACTCATCGGAAAGTCAGAGAAATTTAATATAAACCAATAAGAAAAATTTATGTAATTATTTAATATGCATTTTTATTCTTCTTCGAGTAGCTTTCTCCATTTTGTTATGTTCATTTACTTGCATATCACATTCTTATCTTCATATTTATGTGACAGGCAGTAGATGAATGGAAAAACACTGAACTTCTTTGTAAGAGCACCCAAATGAGCCTTCAAGTGAATTTTTAAAAGGAATTTTTTGTACAATTTTTCGTTGATGGTTGGGTGAATCTAAAGTTTAAAAGGAATTTCTAGTATAATTATGTAAGTCAATATCTTGTTGAATGACTTTTACAAGTGAAGAAGCATTAAGAAATTTTTAGTTCACAGATGTTGTTACAATACGGTTTATTATCTTGGTGTATGACCTTTTAATAACAAAGCTAATGCCTTCTTTACATGTGGATATATCACCCAAATCTTTCATATCACATAAAAAATACAACTATTTTAACTTTTAAGAAATGAAAAAACACCTCACTCTTAAACAAGATGAAATATACAATTAATGTTAAGATGTAAAATATTAATGCATGCTAGAAAACTCGAGGCAGTAGAGTGATATATTATTGTTTTAGCGTGGTACAAATATTCAACACACACTCAGAAGAGAAAAAAAAAAAACGGTTGTGACTCCAAGAATTTTTTTGTGGAAAATCAGTAAAGGAAAAAACCACGGGGCCTAACTCAATTATAAAAATTCACTATAAGTTAATGATTACATAAACCCCCTGTCCCACAGTTAGGAAATCGTTACAAAGTCTTTTGAATTTTGTCAATGTGCGGATGAACTTGTTGCAAGATAATGATCGGCGACGGTCGGCAAGTGGTGGTCGATGGCGGTCGGCGGCAGTTGGTGGCAGTCGGTGACTGTCGGCGGTGGTTGACGGCGACAAAAGTAATGCTAGAATTCAGCTTCTTCTCAAAGTTCCAAGCTCTTCCTCAAGGCTCAAGCCTCAAGCTCCGTTCTCACGAGAGGGGTGATGCTCTATTTATATAGTTTCGAGTCCAATTAATGCGGGAATATGAACCACTTTGATAAGATGGCTCAGAAGATATTCCTTGATGTTGTGCAGTTTAAGGTGAACAAAACACAAATCCTGAAGAAAAACACAGAGATTTAACGAGGTTCGGCAAAGATGCCTACATCCCCGGGAGCAGAGCGGCGAATTCACTATTTCAGAGGAGTTACAAGTTCGGTTCAATACCCATAAGGTTACACATCTATTTATAAATAAAACCTATAGATAAATTACTAAAATGCCCTCGCTCCCCCAACCCACTAGATTCCAAGAGATGCTTTTTTTCACCAGAAGACGCACCTCTTTATTCCAAGAGACTCCAAAATTCTGGTATATGAGTCATACCTAACAAATCTCCACCTTGGCAAATATCTAGCCCCTTAGGAGATATGCATCACCCGGTATATGAGTCATACCTAACAAATCTCCACATTGGCGAATATCCAGCCTCTTAGGAGAAATGCTTCTCGAAGTTTCTTACACCATAGTAGGTTGGGCAACCAAGCCATCTGACCTGGCTTGGTCAACCGTGTCATCTAGCACCCAAAGCTCCTTCTTGTTTGCACAAAAATTCAGTCGAATTGCTGCGAACACCTTGCCCGAAGCCTTTTCCTGTTTGCGTCAACGCTTCTGCTGAACTCCACCTGTCGCAACTTCTCCTGCGACGAACTTGCGAACTGTGCTTTGCCTCTGTAGCGATTCACTTGTCGCAAAATCACCTGCAACATACATGTGAACTCCGCTGGCCAAACTCCTCTGTTAGCAAAACAGGTTCTTATTCACCAGAACCAAACTCCACTTGTTGCAAAATCACCTGCAACAACTTGCGAACTCCACTGACCAAACTCCTTTGTTCGCAAGAGATATTCCGTTAATTCTCAACCAAAATTTCCTTATCAGGGAGTATTCCCGATTCTTTCCTTTTCAACCCTGTCCAAGCTCCGCCTCCTCACGCAATCTGCTAATGGCATGAAGACGCTTCTCCTGTGCGAAGGAATTTGTCTTCTCGCCTGTCGTAGAGAACCCCAGGTGCTCGCCGATCCTTTGTTAGGTATGACTCATATACCGGGTGATGCATATCTCCTAAGGGGCTAGATATGCATCACCCGATATATGAGGGCTAGATATGCATCACCCGGTATATGAGTCATACCTAACACTTGATCAGACGACGCTTGATGGACATTTTAGTGCATTAATGATGTCGGAAATGAGTGATCTTGAGCTCGTTGGATTCGTCTCATTAAGAAGCTCAATTTGATCATGAACTCAATAGATTTTACAACTGTTTGACCTTCCAAATGTGTCTGGAAGACTTCCAAACATGGTTTAATGCATGGCTTGATCAGGGCTCGATTTGGTTCAACTTGAATTTATATTGGTACCAATGGTTCTATCTCATCAAGCCGGCCAGTTCGACTGTAAGTTTGCTGAAATCAGACTTCTGGATGATTATTTATCTGAATTTGAATATATTTTATTTAAAAAATTGCTTCCAGGTCTATGCCATGATATTAGATTCATGTTGGATGGTGGGAATTTGTTGATAGCGTATCAAACATGAATACACACAACAAGAAGCACATGCTCAGTAACAAATATAGAGTAAAGTAGCAAGGAAAAAAATGGTAGAGCATATGAAACACGGATTAATCTATTGTATGATGAGTTAGAGAAGCAATATTACAGTGAACAACACGCACAGTGATCATAGGTTGTGATTTGCCTTTCTAGTATGTGGTGTAATCTTATAAAGCGACATATTAAAATAGTAGTTTCTTTTTAAGGAATTATGAGTGTTTCTTTTAAATAAGATATATTCTACTAATCTTTTTCATTTGATGTATTTTTTTAGAAGAACAAGGTACCGCTATGAGATGTAGGGGACACACAATTTATGCAAACCTTCAGAATTTACCACCAGGCACACATTCATATTAAGATTAATGATAATTGAGTGCCTTGCAACATCCGTAAGTCTAATTTACTTGTGTCATATTTAGATGTCATTTCTAGAGTTTAAATTTTAGTACTCATATCAGTCTCAGACTGGCGCAATAAAGACGTAGAGCCCTTCAAGATGTTAGCAGAGATATAGGTAAATTGATGAAGTAAATAATTCAATGATATTATTATCTTGCTAATTAAATATATTTATCCGTGATTAATTTTGTAGTCCAAATTTAAATTTCTTAATCACATACAATATTGGATTCTATGATCTCTTAGTGTTAAATGACAAAATCATAGGACAAGCTTGAAGTTTGGGCATTAGGAACATCGCAAAATGAAGGAAATAATGAAGATTGCCCTTAATGGAGTAGATGCATTACAGTGTTGTCAGCTTGTGACACAGTGATTAAACCTAAAGATTGGGTGAGAAACCTCTTAACAGTATTTATACTATTATAGTGAATATATTTATTGCAAGTAAGACCATCAAAGAATATTGAAAATCCTGAGAAGCATGCATGTCCCTATACACTTGGTTACATCATTTCAGTTCGGGACAAAAAAAGCCACTATATAATGTTTAACCTTTATTTAATTTTTTAAAATATTAAATTGTAATCTAATTTCACTAATACTTATCTTTTTCAGGCTATTCAAGATAGATTATTAATGCGGAGAGTGAATAGACTGCATAAAATATGGCCGTTTGTGGATGTTGAAGAGATTTGATAACTATAAATACAAATAAAATTAATTTTTCACATTTATTTTTTCTGATAATTCAGATAAGAAAATGTGCAATGCTTAGTGAGAAAGGTTTAACACTAGAAGATGGAAACATAGAAGGAAATGAGAGGATTTTTTGCCAATTATGGAGCTTGAACACCCTGGTTTAGTGCAGTAATTCTAACTGGATATTTGCATCGCCTTACGAAACACTACAAAAAAACTAACAGATGTTAAGAGCGTTATCAAAGATTATAAAAGGTGCTGCCAAAAGTTTTTTTTTTTTTGTAGTGTTCTTTTCCTCCGATTGTGCATGAGAGAAAATTTTCTTTTATTATTTTGAACATAAAGTAGGCTCTTCTATTTGTCGCATTGATGGCGAACTTGCGAGAAAAAAACATAGGGGCCTTCCGAGTATATATAAACACTGTTCTCTATATATATACACGAAAAATGCACGTAATATTTACTCTGTAAGTAAAGCTGTGTGTAAAAAATGAATGGAGTAGAAGAGACATGGACTTGTGTGAGAGGAGAAATGTAAAATAGTGGTCACGTCGGGAACAGTAGCGGAAAATGAGGCCAGGAAAGCCGTCATGGCTGGAAGATCTTACGCTAAAAAAACTCATCCTTACAACATCTTTCTAGCCCTTCCTTAATCAAGGACGCGTTGGACAAGGCTTTACAGTTCAGAAAATTTCATTTAAAAGCTCCGTCTAAGAAAAATTCATTTTAAAGTTAATCTCGTTAAAATAAATTGAACGTTTGGAAAGAAAATTCTGTGTGCATTTCTAGCTTTATCATAGAAGTTAAAAGTCTATCATAACTCCGTAAGTCTCCAAAAAAATTTTGGTTGAAAGCAGAGGGGACCGCTTGGATCTTATAGGGGCTCTCTCGCGGCCTTTGCAGCTTCTTCTCATTTCGTTGCCAATTCGAGATGCAGAGTAAGCACTGATTCCTTCTTTGATTCTCTATCTTCTATTCTTCTGAATTTTTCCTCAGCGTTCTCTGCAAGCCCTGCTCCTTGTAGGGCTGTAAAAACGATTCGTTGCCCGCGAATGGCTCGTATTCAGTTGTTAAGAAACTCGTGTTTGATTTGTTTGCTAAGCTACCGAGACAGACAAGAGCACTTTTTTGTACTGGATATATAAACGAGCTGAACACAAATAAAAATTTATTCATTTGTATCAGCTTATTTTGACTCGGAATACTAGTCATCAATTATATATATATATATATATATTAATGAGTAGTATTTTTAAAAATGATTGATGATCACAAAAAATTATTAATTAAAAAAGTAGAAATATATTAAATTATATTTAAATATTATTTTAATATAAATAATAAGATTTAAATTTTATCCCAATCCTTAATCATTAGTGTTGTCAAAATGATTTTTAGTTCGTGAAAAACTCGTGGTCGCCTCGTTGAGCAAATGAGCTGATATGAACACACTTTTTATGTTCAAAATATTAATAAGCCAAACACGAGCAATAATATTTTTTAACGAGTCGAACACGAGTTGAGCCTGGGCTCGCTCGTGTTCGGCTTGTTTACACCCCTAACTCATTGATTGAGTTTCGTTTTGCTTTGAGTTTCGTTCTTTGTAATATAAATAAGCCAAACACGAAATATAAATAAGACAAACAAGAACAATAATATTTTTAAATGAGTTGAACACCAATTGAGCCCGTGCTCGCTCGTGTTCGACTTGTTTACGCCCCTAACTCCTCAATTCACTTTCGTGTTGCTTGGAGTTCCGTGCTTTGTAACTTGGTCGGATCAGTGAAACGTAAGCAGTGGAAAATGATGAAGGAGTACAAACAGATACGGAATTTAGGACACAGTTTGGATTTAGATGAAGCTCTAAATGTTTTTCTTACGTTAGATAATTTGTAGGCTATGTCTGTAAAATTTTAATAGAAAAAAAAAAATCTTGTATCGTAAAAAGTTGTAATTATAGATAGAAGTGATGTAAAATTTACGAATTAAGTTGCGTAATACATTATCTATAATTATATAATAAGTAACTCTGAATTCAAATTTAAAATCATATCATGTGACAAACATAAGAAGCGACAAAGGACACGTAAAGGTGCCATATCTTATAATTTAACGTATATAAAAATTCTATAAAAATTACTCAAAATATGCATCGATCTCCTTTGTATTTTATTCATTAGATATCAAAATGTAAGTATTATAAAATGATATTCATTATCCGATGCAAACAAAAATTAAAAAAATCACTGCTTTAAATAGTTTATGCTGTTTTTATTAATAAGTAATATAAGAAAGTATCCCTAAAAAAATATTAATTTTTATCAGAAAATCACCTTTAATTTTAATAAATTTAGTTTAATAAATAAAAAAAATTTAATATATTCTAATTCTTTTTTTTAATGATATGTTGTTGGCTGAGTTTTATCTTTTTTGAGTGGATCGTAGAGGAGATCTCTTACACACTATTAATAATGCACTATGAGAATGACATTTATCTCAAAATTCCTCATATATTTTCCACAATATGAATAAAGTTTCTAAAACATAATGCTATAATATATATTTATTATATTTATAAATTTATTTCAATGCTTTTAGTCTTAATACCATATATTTTTTTTATTTTCACGTAAAAAAAGAAAAATAAAATTATTTAAAAAAGTACTTAAACATAAAAAACGTGTGCAATATTAATCTTGTTTGGAATATTTATGCATTTTCTGTTGCTGCTGAAATTTTATATGCACTTTTGGGGGGAAAAAAATAAAAAAAAATGCTTAAAAAATTTAAATCAATAGTGTTGACACATCACCAAAAAACCCACTGGCATGGTCATGAATCTTGATGCATCTCCTAATTAGAAGCTTTTAGAATCAAATTAAGAACTATCCAAACTTTGAATTCGGCAAACTTAAAATCAAATTGAACGTATAAACAATATTGATCAAACCACTTCAAAAGTGATCCGATTCAAGTCCAAATGTGTCTAGATCAAGCACTGAAGTATAATAGAAAATTTTGAGATTGATAATTGGACGATTAAATGATATCTAAATCTTGCAACTTGCATTCAAATTGAGGGGCTCAACTAGAAGAATCTTAACGAAGCTAAAAAATGTTCAATTTGAACATCATTTGGGTACTTACGTACTTAAAAAATATTGCATAATCAAGTGCATCACTCTCAGTTGTTCAGTAGAATGTTATGGAAAACAACAATATTTCCAAAGGATATCACTTTCAAAACTTATTGATATACCCCTACTCTTAACATGAAGGGAAGAGGATTTTTATTTGAAGGAGGAGTTTCAAAGGACCTCTGAGGCTCGAATGATTCCCGATGAGCTCCACCAGTTTATTGCTATCGAAGTACCATCATTCAGTCATTATAACTGTTGGACCATAGTTGTTATCATAATGCCATTTCCTCCTTCACCTTTAATCCGCCATTGTGATACTATTGTTGCCATCTACATTTTTGAGCAGCCAGTACATTATTTCCACATCCACAATTGGACTATTGACCGTCTACAGAGCCATCATTGCATGGCCATCAACATTGTTAGATTGTCATCGATCATCATTGTTGGACCATTTGACAAATGCTGTCCAAACACCATCATTGAACCATTTTCATCACTTAACTACAATTACATGGCTGCCACCATAAAGTTGCTACAATTGTCAGACCACAACTGCCCGATTGCCACATTGAAATCACCATCATAGCTTGACCACCATTACTAAATTGCCATTGTCATTACCAGATCTTTATTGTCATCTTCAGACCATTGTCATAATTGCCATACCTCCATCAACACACTTCTTCTTGAAATAATAAAATCATTAAATTTTGAAAATAATTGTCTGTGTGAATTGCTTATTATCATCGGACTATTGCTTTCATCACTATCAAACTCCACCATCCAATCACTATCACTGGAGCATTAGCCATCTATGGTCTCCCAACATTTATCGATTAACTATAATTACTTGACTCCCAAAATCGAATTACTGTTGTTGAATAATAGCCATAGTTTTATAATTTATGCACCCCATCACCAAACAACTGTTCCTCAACTTCCATTGCCAAACTATAGTTGCCCAACTTTTAGTACCCAACTAGAGTCACTTGATGATAGCTTTTTAATATTTGCTGCCAAACTATGTTCTCTAAATTTGGTTACCCAACTTTTGGAGCTCAATTACAATCATACGATCATAGGTCTATAATTTTTTTTACTCCCATTGCCATACTATGTTCTCTCTACTTCAATCACAAAACTGCAGTAGCCCAACTCCTGACACCCAAATATATTCACTTACCAACTATCAAACTTCAACAACATCTGACTTCCATCATCAAAATGCAATTCCTCAACCTCTGCCACCATACAAAAATAATAGATAGTTGAGTATAACTTCTTGATCTCCATTTATTAAACTAAGATCACCTAACTTCTCCCAATTATAACTACTTGGCCTTCATTACCTAGCTACTATTTTCAAACCATAATCAATTTTATATAGTCTCACTAAATTATAATGGTTTGTTCACCATCTCTTATCGACAAAAACTTCTATGCTCTTGGAGCTAACACTCATCAATGCCAAAAGTATAACACAAGGAATTGTTGATATGGTCAAAGCACGTCATGCACATTAAGGTGACACTAAACTTCTTAGTTTCTTGACTAAACTTTTTAAAAAGGATGGGTGAAGTGATTACTTGAGGGCAACTTCAAAGCCATCGGTCTTCCCACCTTAAACTTTGAAGCTCATTTTATATAATTTATTTAAGACAATGTGGCATTTGTAACTTATAACATATACTAATGGAATTATTTTAATTAGGTTAGATCACTTGATTTTTCACTTTATCAATTTTCCACAAAAAAATTCCATGTAGCTAATTTAATTCTTCTTTTATCAATATATATGTTGGATCTTAGTACAACATTAAGAGTGAAGGTTGTTTGGTTTGTTGAAAAAATATACAATGTAAAATGAATGTAATCCTGAAGTAATTATTTTATTTGAAATACCTTTGAGTTGTATGGTTTACTACAAAATAAATGAATACATATTGTTTTTATTTGGCTTAAAATAAAATGAAAATAATATATTTCAGAATTAAAGTGCTTGCAAGCGTCTTCCTGCCGTTGGTTGGCGGTGGTGGGGGGAGGGTGTTGCCAGCAACCCTAATGACAATTTACATTAAGCTATGTTTTCAAAATTCATCTAGCACATTAGTCTGTTTGGAACAGCTTTCAGACTACTTAGCGTTTCAGACCGCAATCACAGTTCTGTTCGGTCAAATACTTTCTAGAAATTTTTTTAGTGGAAAGTTATTTTTTTCTACCTGTGGTGATAATCAAAAAACTGAATATATATATATATATATATATATATATATATATATATATATATATATATATATATAATTTCTACCATAACTTTTTAAAATATTAATTTCTCTACCACTACGGTATAGCCACCCATCTCATTTTATCGATGCAAATTATCGTGCATACAACAAATATATTTCCAATAAAAAATGTGTATACAAGTACAAATGGATAAAATACAAAATCATTTATAAGTTTAAATTATGCGTGCACACGCAATTTTGAATTAGAGGTATTTTTTTTATGCGAACAATATCTATTTAGAAGGTTAATGCAATACGACAAAAAACCAAAAAACCACTTTAATTAGCGTTAATTATGTCGCCAAGAAAATAACGTTTTTTTTTATAAAATAATATTGTTTGCATAAATCCTATGCAACGTTTTAATAATGCTCTAGATCTATAAGTTTCATATTATTCGTTTTAAACTAACATGCAAAAAATCTTCCCTTTAGCTGCTAATAAAGAAAAATAACTTTTTAAAAATTTTTTTTTTAAAATTATATCTTTAAAATGGGCTGGAAAAATTTTCATACTATGACGTCAATAAATTTTACCGTTTGACGTGAATATGAAAGTAAGGCGTGAATCTCGAGATAATCTTTTGGATATGTAACATTCAGACTCTAATTAAATTCATCAAGCATTTCAATTTCGACAAATCTATAGTCAAACTCAACGACACCATGAGGCCGGGTGACACTAAAGTTGGTTCGATCGGAATCAAGTGAAACCTAAATTAAGCGTTATGTGACTTGGAATATTTCAGTGTCTGATTGGAATGTTAAATAGATTCCTTATCTAGCAAGCTTAAAGATGGATTAAGCGTCTCGATAAGACGAATCCAACGAGCCTAGGATCACTCAATTCTGTTATTGTTAAGGTACTCACATGTCCATTAAATATTATCTTGTTGAGGGATCTTCTCTGGGCCATCCAATGGCGTGGTCTGGACTCCTTTTCATTTGCAATGAGACATATCCCAAACTCTATACATAGAGCCCCGCCCTCTTCTTGACGGGAGAGGAAGAGCTAAACCATGAATTAGATAATGATTAGAGCTTGGAGGAGGTGTTGAGGTCCAACAGAAGGTCCAACGAATGCCAAACATTCCTACAACAGCCGACCACCATTGACCACCGCTCACTAGCCTTGATTACCCACCATTGGCCATCCTTGCTCATTATAATGAAACCCCTTGTAGAATCACGACGTGCGCTGTGGAATCTCAATGTACATTCTTGAGTAGTGCAATGACATTTCCCTAAGACGATGTGACAACGCACCTCAAAGACGGTGTAACAATGCACCCTAAATAGAGTGCGACATACGCTTCACATACGATGCAATGGTGCTTCCTTCATACAATTCAACTATGCTTTTTGAAGACGGTGTAACGATGCAACATGCAATAACGTTTTTCAGCCGCCTTATTAGGAACGACTTTTTTTGGACACTTGAAGCTCTCTCCTTGCAGACAACCACTAAGAACAACAGTCCTAGACTCATGTAACTTCCATATCCTACCTCTGCGACCGACATACATTACCACAATTTGTGCTTCTCCCAACTCTAGCAATTGCGGTCTATAGACGTTATCACAACTTGCACTCTTATCTTGAATTAAGGAAGATGAAACTACAAAGTTGTATAATATTAGTTCATCAATATTAATTATAATGTGGCTCTAATGAAGGTAGTTCTCGATGATATGAAGTTGCAAGGGTCGTAGTCGATTACTATAGAGACAGTAGTTTGTTGTGAATGTTGTAACAGTGGTCGTAACACCAGCTTGTTGCAGAGGTCATAATTGAATGTCATGGTAGTAGTTGGTCATGTTACCTGTAGATGCTTTCATAAGTGTTAGGTGGACACAAACACCATAGTAAGGTGTTACAATAATGTTCGTTGGTTGTAGAGGCCGGAGTTGGTAGTTGCATGAGCAGTGATAACATATGTAGGTTGTAGAGACCAGAGTTGAGAGCTACGTGAGTTGTTGACTACACAGACCATAGTGGTCAAGTAAAGGAGAGAGCTTTGAGAGTCTAGAGAAAGTCACCATATTTTGAGTATAATAGTTGTAACCGGTTATTACGAGATACATTGTTACACCATCTTTAAAATGCATCGCTACACCATATACAAGATGTTTTGTTGCACCATATGAATATTTCTCGATGAGCCAGCCAGTTTGGCTGTATGTTTGTTGAAATCAACATACTACAAGAATATTAATTTGATTTTGTATGTTTCTTTTTAGAAAGATTAATGTTGGAATTAATTTTTGATGTCGAGAGCGTAGGATATCTGGTTGACTACTATGGAACCTTGCTTGATGCAATCCGGTCGAATACTATGGAACCTTGATTGATGCATGCGTTGAATCTCGTAGTACAAGACATGCACGTTGTTAGGGTTATTCTGCTCGGTTTTGACTTTTGCCAAAACAAAGGACGGTCAGCTTTTTGTCTATCAGACTACTTCGTTTAGACCAATGGGCCCCACTCATCACACATCACACATGAAATGTACTTAAATTTTCTCGTTCATTGACAAACTTGTTCAGATGACTCCGGATGATGAAATAGACAACGTGAGCATGTCTGGAACATTGATTATACCTAGGGAGGACACACATATTACTAGGGTTCCGTGCACAAATAAATCACACATAAATCTATGCATATAACTTAAAATTCTTAAAAAAAAGGTACTTCAGAAAAAAAAAAAGCTTTAAAATTCTATTCCTTTCCCTTGGGTCAGCCTTCCATTTTCTTTTTTGGTAGAAACCATCACACCACCTCCCTTCTTCTCAGACCGAGCACCCACACACCCACTATAGACATCCCACAGGCCTCCAACGTCGGCAGCAAGTTTCTGTTTTCCCGGCTTCTCATTCGAGTCAGGCCGCGGCTAGCCTCCCCAATGTGCTCGATCCCTCTCGGTCTAAAAATCCTTGCTAGTCACATTTTTTACTGCGTTGCGCTCCCGTTTGGTCCCACGAGCGAAGTCCATGTCAGTGTTGTCCTCTCGAACCGACCATCCCCTCATTATCTTTCTCTCAGTTTGAACCCGAACACTTAGGGCACGCCACCTCTTCCAGCTTCAACCTGAGCTCCTTCGTGGGTTCCCCCATCGCTGGAGACCTCGTCTCCACACTTTGGTGATGAAGCCTTGGTCGGTAAGTCTCCCTCACAACAGTAGCCCTTTTCCTCTCACCCTCGATGTGAGATCTGTACCCCCCCCCCTTCTCAAGAATTTGTGTATCAGGTGAGCCCTATCAGTTTGCCACTATTGGAGATGCTGAAAACTTCCATCTTTCTTCTCCTAAGACACTATTCCTACTTAAAACCTTGGAGAAAGTTGGAGGAAGTAAATCAACGACCTCATGCATGCATACTCGTGGGCAGAGATCTCATCAGCCACCTTCTTTCCTTGTGACCAGTGACTTAAGCTACCGACAAACTCACCGGCCTCCTTTCTTCCTTAATTGAGACCGCGACACTTCCGCTTGTGGCAAAAGCTACCACCAACGACATCCAACCCTTCTCACGAAAGTACGTGTTAGGCATACTCTTGCATGTCTAAATCATTTATGAAAGATATATACATAGCTCCTGCCATCACTTCTGCCCTCTTTCGATCCTTGCAGGTCTTGTGAGGTATGTTGGCACGTGGTCCAGACATTGATAACTCGGAAAGCTCGGAGAACGCATCCTCAACCTTCGCGGCTGTTAGATTCCCTAAATCTCTATGTATTTCCCTTCTTAGCTAGCCCTATGAGTACTTTTTACTAGGTGTTGTGGGTTCGCCCACATGAGGCGTGATTGATTGGCCATCCGATATCGTTCAACTCAATCAATCGTTAGTCAATAGAAGATGTGAGTGGTCGAACGATACTAGTCAGCTTAGCCATACGCCTTCAGATCGGCTAGTTTTGTGATGCACCGTGGATTTGATTGTCCTTGGCTAGGTGAGTTGGTCAGCCAACATTAGTCGGTACGACCATATGCCTATTTATTGTCCAATTATTTCCAAGAGTAAGACCTAGGTTAGGAATCACATATGTGGCCAAATCCTTTGTGAAGCCGAGTGATTTTCTATTGCAAGCTTTAGACTTAAATTCTAATGGGTTGGGATTCTAATTTCCCATGGCTTTGGAGCTTCCAAACTTCCTTGGAGGGGTTAGAATAGTTAGATCTTGAGGAATGGGAAAATCTTTGTAGCTAAACCATTCTACAAGATCTTGGGAGGTTCGTAGGATGGATAAAGCTTTGTAACTAGTCTGCCTCCAGATGATGAATGAAGGTCTTCTTTAACAAGAAATTAGAGAATAGACTTTTCCAATTTTCCTTACTAAAATTAGAGGCGGCTATGCCGCGAATTCAAGAGCTAAAACTCTATGCGCCTATGTGAGAGCGTTAGTCAAGTATGGCTTGCTAACCTATTGCATGTCACGTGTTGCATTCTACAAACTGTACTCTGCCTCAACTGATCGCCCTAACCTAGTTGGCATGGCACATTGTCTCGGCTAGTCACCCCGAAATGATCGATATAACACATTGCCTCGATCGACCGCCTCGACCCGATCAACATTGCACATTGCCTCGATCGACAGCCCCGACCCGGTTGGCATTACACCTTGCCTCGACTGCCTGCCCTGCTTAATCAGCATTACACATTGGTCTGTCAGGTCGCCTAAGCCTGGTCGACCATTTAATTTGGTATGACTGGCAGCACCAGCCAGGTCGAGCATGCATTGTGGTCTAGTTGGTCATCTTAACCCAATTGAGCCCATTCCCTACATTGCCCCAGGTTGACCACCCTGGTCCACTTGCATTGTATGTGCTTTACATGTGCATTAGTATTTATTGCACGACTTTTAATTAGCACGCTCATCACTTGTAACCTTGTTGTGCATCCTCAGACATATTTCCCCATATGTACACAAGGATTACTTGTGTATCCACACAACGACACATTACTCTACATTTGCTTCATGGCATCTTCCTGTCACTTAGCACCACGTCACAAGCGGTTCAAACTTACACTTGAGCCCTTTTGCATGTTTGTCATGCATGGAAGTTTGCATATTCATGACTCACATGCTTGATTTTGTTTGCACTTGGATTTGTGTTTTTCACACTTATCCCTCACAATCACACATCATGTTAATGGGTGGCTCGTCACTGAGTTAATTTATTGTATAATTGTCTCTTACCGGAGTTACATCCTTACACTTCCTAGAACATCGCTTCGGACCATCGTAGGCACCCCATGAGGTCACTACCTCCACGACACACCCATCATTTAAGCCGCTGCTTTTGGGTCACTGCCTCCATGACACATTCATTCCTTCGGGCTACTGCCTCCAAGACACACTCACCCTTTCGTGTTACTACCTCGAGGTATGCCCACCCTTTTAAGTCACTGTCTCTATAGTACAATCATCCTTTAGGTCACTTACTCTATGACACACCCACCCTTCTAGATCATTGCCTCCACGACACACCCTTCATTTGGGCCGCCACCTCTAAGACATGCCCACCCTTTCACATCACTTCCTCCACGACACACCCATTCTTCGGGTTATGGGATGATGCCTTCACGATACACGTACCCTTTTGAGTCACTGCCTCCATGACTCATCCTTTGGGTCACTTCCTCCATGACATGCCTAGCCATTTGAGTCATTGCCTCTGAAGCACACTCATACTTTAGCTGTTGCCTCCGCGACACACCTACTCTTTCAAGTCACTGCCTCCACGACACACTTATCATTTGTGTCGTTTCTTCTGCAACGTACCGTCCTTTCGGGTCACAGTATCTACAACACAACTATTCTTTTGGGCCGCTACCTCCACGACATGCCCTCCCTTTTGGAGCATTACCTCCACGACATACCCATTCCTTTGGCCGCTACCTCTGCAGCATGCTCGCCCTTTCGGGTCACTGCCTCAATGACGCACCCATCCTTTGGCGGCTGCCTCCATGGCACGCCCGCCCCTTCGGGTTACTGCCTCTATGACACTCCGATTCCTTTGGGCTTCTAGTCTTTATGACACGCCTGCTCTTGAGTTGCTGCCTCCATGACACTCCTCTCCACTTTTATCACATGACTATTTGCATTTGCATTAGTATGCATGCATGAATAGTGAGCTAGGGTCGATAGGAGAGTGACCCCATATTGGTCGCGATGTCTTAATGAGCATTGTTTGTTGGGTTGATCCTTACAATTGCGCAATACGAGTTAAAGCAGTAAGATTGACAGGAGTACTATTGTGCTAAGGATCTAGAGGATCTCACTCGTGTCACCTTGCATGTTACGTGTCCATATTTAATGACCCTTATTTTAAAACTTCAAAAAATTTCTATTTATTACATTTGTCATAATTTTTAAGTTATGCATATAACAAACTGGTCATATTTAAGACCATCTCTTTTCAATATCCATCCTGGGTGACACCCGATCTTTCGGACAGGGAGGTGTGGCAACCCTGCCAAAGTCATATATACCCAGAGACTTACCTTATGCACTTAGATGTTGGTTAGAACACTTTTTGTTAGATGATGTGATATGTTAGGACTAGGTTGCTAGATAGTATTTTTGATGCCTCTAGCTATTGTTCTTGACCGACTTATTCTTTTCATCCATGCATCACTTTTGTGCTTTTTGGTGTGCTTGTGCATGCATGTTTTGATATGCATAGTAGTATATTAGGAAAATTTTTGTAGGGGTTCATGTCATATATATGCACACATAAATGTACAATTAAAAGAGGAAGGAACATAATGATTATTACTAACCTTTATTTGTAGGCGATGCTTAGCTTCTCCACTTTGCATTGTTCATACACATTGCATGTTTGTTTTGTTTTGCCGCTAAAATTATTTTCACGCAGGCCGAGTCATTTTTTATTTTTCCTGATGTATTTTTTAGATTATTAGCGAGATTCAGCATTAGCAATAATGTACGAGCACGAGTTCTGTGGCACCAGATAGGTGAAACCACGTGATAGAGACCAAGAATTATTTGATCTTGTCTCATAAATTAATTAAGAATTTCATTTATGTATAGATTTAGGACCAAACAAGTATATGCGGAGTATGACCGCAATTTTCTTTTCTGAGATATATCGTCAACCCAACGACACTAACCTTTTCATTATTTTACTTGGCATGTTTTACTGTTTTTCCTGCATGATTACATGTTTGGGTTGTTTCCCTATTCTTTCTAGTTGTATCTGGAATGCGACGAAAATTGCAATTTAAACTCCTTAGAATCTTAGAATTGTAAATTTTTGAACAAAAATCCAAATAAAAATTTTTGGATAAATTAAAATTTAGGATTAAAATTATCAGGATTTTTCAAAACCTACTTTTACTTTCATGTTTGACCTTCAAGCCAATTTTAGAATCGGTTGCATAGCATGACTCTCCCTCAACTCATATAATAGGGTCTCCATAATTTCGAAGGACTGTTCTAGATAGCTGCATCATTTGCATGTCCCAAGGAGGAGCCCCCATGTTTCTCCAACCTGATTGACTCAACATAGATTACTACTTAGGTGGTTGTCTAGAGCGTTTAGGTCATTAGAAGACTTCCGACTAGACAAGTGTAATTCCTTTCATCAGAAGTGTTTCCAGCTTTGTAGTTGAACCTCCCTTTTCTTTTTATAGAAGCATCCGCGCCACATCATCGAGTATAAGTCCCACCTCTTAGAGCTTCACTTGTGGTCATAGGATCAAGTACTGTTCTTTTGTTCTTCGTGCTATAGAGGTCTCCATGGATGACACAATTCATGGATTGGTGATCGGGTATCTCTGGATGTGTTGGGTCGACTACCATCACTACCAGATAGACTTGGGGTTCTACTGTCTTGAAATGATGGGTTTGTGGTACTCTAACCGACCACCTCTACCTCCTAGAGATTACTCCTCCATTTTTTGACTATCCTTGTTGACCTCTGTCTCTCCTCTTACCTTCGTTGGTGTCATCTTCACGGCTTGATTACTGATGACCTGTCGCTCGTTCGGAAAATGATGATTTTTGTCCTATGCCATAATGGTCCAGATGTGCTTTAATGAATTAGGATTCTTCATCGAGATGATTTGCTTATTTCACAGGCTTCGTATGTCAATGAGTTTGTTACCCATGTGAGGACCGCGAGAGACTCACTCTCTGTATCGCGGCTTAGCGGGAGCTTTGAAAGCATCAGAGTATTCCCATGTGAAATAACTGTCATTTGATAGCCCTGTGCTAGTTGTCACTACTAATGTAAGAAAAACTCCCTTGGATTAAGAGTATTTTTGGGCAACCCCTTAGATGTAATTAACCAAGTGGGACATGTCCCTTTAGGAATGTTTTAAACCCTATAATAAACAAACACACTTGAATCTTTGGTTGAGGGTAAATTTCATCTGCATTCTTTCATGTATATTTGGCATGAGCACGGCACGATCTTGTTCAGATGTATATGCATGACTTGTCCTGGCGAGGTTTGTTGCACAAAAGTTCTCCACATTATTTCTCTTATTTGTCTGCCTTTATTGTATGTCCTAATTTTTTGATTCCTCTATTCTCCTAATCATTCGTATGATATGAAAGAGAGATTTATTCAGAAAAAGAAAATTATATGATGATGGACAAACTAACGACACCTTTACAAATAAAAGAAAAGAAAGGAATGAAAATACTTACGTCAAGATTCGTGTCATGCTTCAAGATTCATGTTGAATAATGAAAACTTATTTATGGAGTATCAATTCATAAAATTTAAAATTTATTTATATTATAATTGCATGTGATCAAGATATATCTATTACCTCAAAGAAATCAACTATGATTTAAATTACTGGGAATCTCCTTCCATGACTAAGGGTGTTGGTCCTTCCTCTCTCCCTTTCCTGAGCCAATGCCTCTTGGATGACATCTAGCATCTGATC
Source organism: Papilionanthe hookeriana x Papilionanthe teres (assembly GCA_022702705.1). Taxonomy (NCBI): domain Eukaryota; kingdom Viridiplantae; phylum Streptophyta; class Magnoliopsida; order Asparagales; family Orchidaceae; genus Papilionanthe; species Papilionanthe hookeriana x Papilionanthe teres. Next base: position 117,013,496 of record CM040422.1, read on the forward strand.
CTTTAGTTCCTAGATCTGATGGTTTATGAACTCCCTAGTGCACCTCCATGTTAGCAGTGTCTCTGTTATGGTTTTCTTCTTTATGTGTTACTCCTTTTCTTATCTGTGATATGATTTACGCTCATCATATCATTTAAGATGTTGAATCTTAATCTTTCTACGAATCACACTTGAAGAGTTGGAGCGTTAGACATAAGCGAGAGAGAGAGAGAGAGATAAATTCACAATAATGAATAGTAATTAATCTCTTTAATTAGTCATTTCTGATTAACGAACCTTTCATTTATAAAGGAGGGTATGTGAAGTTGCATGTTTGTGTCTACTTTAATGACTTTGTTATTGTATATGTAAGGTATTTTACGTATGTGAGCCCCTAAGTCGACTACATTATCACTCAATCAGCTGAACTTGGTGGGCTTCAATTTTGGAAGGCTTGCACGATCAACTTTGCTAAGTTTGTGTAGTCGGTTGGTTGATCTTTTCTGACTTCAGGTCGACAGGTTTGACTTTCGGTCGGTCGGATATTGCTGATCAGTTGAACTAACCTGATTGGAGACCCTTCCAAGGATGAGTAGCTCCAGTCACTAGAGTTAAACTAAGTTATCCAGCAAAAGGTAAATCTATGTAACTCGATATATAGCTCATTTCTTAACGAGAGGATCTTTCAGGATGTTTGTGGGCTATGATATTACTGATTTTCTACTCTTGATGAAGAACCACAAGGTGCCTATGAGATAATTGGTGATATTGAACTCTCTCTCTGAGTTGGACTGAGACAATGAAATTGTGGATGCCTTTGCTCGGTCCAATTAGTCTTTGGTCTGGGTTCAGGTGGTCAACACCAGATCTGCTTCAACCCTGAATCAGGGGGTTGCACTTGGTCAAATAAGTGAATTCTTTGGTTTTCTATCAATGGGCCTCCTTCATTGTATGTCCTTTCTCCTAGGCCGCTGGATCTAATTGGGATTCAAGTTGTCCCATTTCTGATGTATAATTCATAAAAGTTAAATTGCATTTTTATTTTAATTATGTATCTCTTACCTCAAAATCAGAAGTAAATTAAATATATGTGACTCGTAGCATGTTTATTTCCTTAATGAAACATTTGGAAGAAGTTAGCCTTATTAAGAGTTATCACATTATATTTACATATTATTCTTTAAATGAAAAAAAAAAAAATCAAAATTGATCTGAATATATTCAAATTCAAATGTAATTTCGACCTAAATTCAAACATATTTGTACCTTCAATTTGAACCAGATTTGGACTTGAGTTTTGATAGGGTTTAACCAAGTTCAAATTAGTTTTGAGTTTGTTTGACTATAAAGTAGAATTAAAATGCTAAAATATTGTGTATCACCATCCCTCTGTCCATGTATAACTTTATTATTTTTTATGCAAAAAAAAAAAAAGATGCTCCTTGACTCGATGAAAGAGTGTTAGAGGGAACAAGTTTATAGGACTGATAGAAGAAGAGGGAGGGATTCACAGATCACAATGGGAGCTTGCCAAGGAAAGTTCTCAACTAGGCTAGTGATGTGCTAAGAAAGAAGGGTTTGGGGAGGAGTACATTGTAGGATAACGATGGTAGGGCTGATAACATGGGAAGTGGAAAAGTGGCTTGTGATGGGAGATTTCTATGGGAAGGAATCAGCAGAAGTGACAATATGTGAAGGTGATGGGCTCACAACAGTAGCTTCTTAGAGACAAACATTCATGTGGCATGTGGCTTGCAAAGATGAGCGGAGTTCATGAAAAGAAATTTAATTTGGGATGGTGCTTCTATATAGGATTATTAGAGTACGAATGCCGAACGAGTTTACTAGGTGATCTCGTTGACACATGTGCAAAGTAGAGTAAAATATTACGTGCATAATACGCACGATGAGATTGCGGCCGCAATGCGTCAAGAAGAAAAAAAAAAGGAGACTCCCGTGTATCACAACCATTTTTTTCATATATACAAAGAATGTATAAAGCGTTTGTAGAGTAGTGGGTTTCATGATGGGAGATCATTAGGGGAAGGTATCAATGAGAGTGAGGTGGGAGAAGACACCGACGCGAGTGCATTGAGGACGTCTCCATTCAAAAATTTTGATTTGATCCCAAGTTCCAACAAAAAAACAAATTTTGATTTGAACTTTATTTGAATTCAAGTTCAAATTGGTTTCTTTCTGATATGAGTTTGAACACGCTCACTTCGTATATTTCAATTTCAAAAAAAATATTTTTTACGTACAAATGATCAAAATAAATATTGTGTAAACAAGATATGTGTGAATTAAGTGAAGATTGGTGGTATTAGAATGTTATTAAGATGATATTGATGGTATTATGATGATATTAAACCATATTGTGGTGGTGTTAGGATGCAATACCACCAGCCCAATATCACAAGGCATGTACACTCAGTGTACACAATATTTGCTCCAAAAGAGCATCTATTATTCATAATAATTTAAGAATTTATTAGGAGCAATTTCATCCCAAATAATTTTTTTCTAAAATTGTTATTTAAATATATAAATAAGGAGAACAAATTTTCAACTATAGTTTATCTGTCTCCCAAAGTTAACAATTTCAAATAAAATTAGACAATCATAAAGAATTAGAGGAAAAGTTAATGAAAAATTCTTTTTAAAATGTGTCCTTTCGAGGCGGCGAATCGGCATACGGAATATTAACGCCGTGCCTTCAAAGATTCGATTTCGGTACGCGACGCCTCGACGCCGATTGGATTCCCACGTCCTCTCTCTCTCTCCTTATCTTCCTTATTCATTTCTATCTCATCTCTCTCTCTCTCCTTCTCTTCCTCTGTTTCTCCTCTCTCTCTCTCTCTCTCGCTTCTTCTCCCTCGTCATGGCATTTTCTGCTAGCAATCGAGACCTCCGTGCCTACATCGAAGCCCTTGAAGGTGAGCGTCGCAAGATACAGATGTTCTCCCGCGAGTTACCTCTCTGCCTCGAGCTTATCACCCAAGGTACGCCCAAAATCTCTTCTTTTGCCTTGGTTTGGGCGATTAATGTTGAGTCATTAGCTAAAAATTATATTTTTAACGGGCAGCGATCGAGATCAGACGGCAGGAGATGGCTGACGATAAGTATGCAGGTGAAGTGCCGGTTGTTAAGGAGTTCATTTCCCTGAAACCAAGCTCTTCTTCTTCCTCCAGCGACAAAAGTCTCAAATTGGCAGGTGATTCTAACCCCGATTGGCTAAGATCCGCCCAGTTATGGGCTCCGTCTACGGTGGCCGGAGTCGAAACGTCGCCGGAAGAGGTGGGGAAAAAAAAAGTTTTAACTTTTTCTGTGCTTTTTATCCTTTGTATCGATAAAAATTAACGCTTTTCTGCTCGATTAGAGCTCGAAGCTGAGGAAGCCGGTGGCTAAGATTGGGGGAGCATTTCAGCTCCTTGAGAAGGAAAAGCCTTGCCCGCCTCCATCGTCGGAGGTTCTTGAGAGCTCCATCACCATGGAGAATATTGCTGCGCCCAGAAAGCAGAGGAGATGTTGGTCTCCTGAGCTGCATCGCAAGTTCCTGGACGCGCTTGAGCAACTTGGTGGTTCCCAATGTAAGTTCTTCACTTATGATCAAACAAACAGGAGACTTTTTATATATTTTTATAGAAAAAGATTGGTTTGGGGAAAGATAAAGTTTGGATTGCATGTTTTCAGCGGGGACACCAAAACAAATCAGGGAGCTGATGAAGGTGGAGCGGCTAACAAATGATGAGGTGAAATCTCATTTACAGGTGAAGATTTGTTCAAATTGCTCACCTTTCAATATGCAAAATGATCAATTACTATCATTTTCAATCAGATTAATTAATTTTAGCTCTGCAGCCTGCATGCATCTCAAACTTTAAATCACAGTTATTCATATATTTTCAATCATATGAAACTTTAGATACGTATTTCAAATTATTTTCGGATTACTATGTGCACTTTATCATGTTTAGCCATGGTGTTTTTGTTGACTAAATTACTTGCAACGTAAAGTTATTAAATTTTACTATTTCTATAGGTAAATTTTAAATTTCAGAGTGTAACATAACCTAGTTTCGTCTCTGCTCTAGATCTTCTTGCGACTTTCTTTCATTTTAGTTTTTTGCAACAACTTATTCAGTCCTCTATTAAACATTTACTTGTACTACTATATAAAACTAATATTGGTTGCTACATTAAATCTAGTGTTACATACAATAATTATTTGCACTGTTTAAACTTATATGTTGCACAGTTGCACTACCCTTTTTTGGTGCTGTCGTGCTCACCTATTAAACTTTAAACTTTGTAGATCTTATACATATAATGATATAAACGATTCATGTAGAGGTGTCTCATCAAGTTTAGGGTCAATTTGTGAATAAAATATTGTGCGGGTTGTCTCTGCATGTCCGGATCTATAATGACCCGAATGAAATGCATGTGAATGCACAATGACATGACCACATCCGTTCTTCCGACTTTTTTTCGAACGCAATACTTTTTTTGATTTGGGGCCGCTAAAATTAGTTATAATAATGATTGCAAAAGTATCATAACAAAATAAAGATTTAAAACCAATTGTATCCATTACAATTTCTTTTTTGAAATGTTTGCCAATAGATTCTTACAGCCATCCCACTTTAAAAGATATGGTGATCAAAAGATATTTTTCACCATAAAATTTTTTGAAAAATAAGAAGTGATGGCAATGTAAGAGTTGTCGAGTCTCTTCGCCCATTTTCCTCCTCATAAATGAATAATTATTGCAGAAATACCGGCTACACACAAGGCGGCTGCCACCCACAGTTCAGAGCAGCAGTCGCATGAGCCCTCAAACCCCTCCACAGTTTGTGTTGGTAGGAGGTATATTGGTTCCTCCACCTGAGTATGCGGTGGCGGCCTCTTCCGCTGAACAAAGCAGTGCTGCATTCAACGGAAATTACTCTAGACCGCCTCAACTGAAACAGCTGAATAAATTACCTTTCAGGCCATCACAGTCATTTGAAGATGATAATAATCCTGCAGATCATGAGTCAGAAACGAAATCTGATTCATGCAACATGTCATCGGCCTCGCAGACCACAACTCTGCCTCTCTTATGAGAAATTATTATTATTTTTTTGTTTTGGAGGGATTCAAATCCAGTCTCACATTTGAAGCTGGTGAGGAAAGTGAATGTGCATTCACATTTGTGAGTTTTTTACCTGTAGAAGTATAGAGTAACATGCATGGACCAGCTTGTTTTTCTTACATACAATTAGATTTGTATGAGAGTATACAATGATTGATCTCCAAAGCTTTTGTTGCTTCTTTGGAGCATTTTATGATTTGTTGAGTTTAATTGATTCCGAGCTCTCGGAAATTGGTGTCGATTTCTTCTTCTATGCTGTGTCAGAAACATTTATCTTGCTGTATTCTCATATCAAACGAAATAATTGTTAGTGATCATGATAGGTTGAATTCTTGAACCAAAAATGGCTCTCTCTCTCTCTCTCTCTCTCTCTCTCTCTCTCTCTCTCTCTCTCTCTCTCAATTTCTATTATTTACGTAAAAATGTATGAACATCAACTAGGGCTATTAAAACGGCTCGATGTTCAGGAATAGCTCGTTTTGGGTTCGTTAAGAAGTTCGTGTTTGATTCGTTCGTTAACTACAAAACATAAACACTTTTGTTGTGCTCGATATATAAACGAGCCGAACATGAACAAAGATTTGTTCGTTCATGTTCGACTTGTTCTGCCTCGTAATACTACTCATCAATATGCATATATATATATATATATATATATATATATATATATATATATATATATATATATATATATATTATTTTTCTAAAAAATTAATTGAAAACATAGCTACAAAGATTCATAATCAATTCTTTAATAATTAAAAAAATAGAGAAAAAAATAAATTAGATGATTTTTAATACAAACAATAAGATTTAAATCATACCACAACTCTTAACATCCTACTACAACATAATTAGGGTTGTCAAAATAACTTTTTGTTCGCAAACAGTTCGTGTTCGGCTCTCTAAGTATGTGAGCCGAACAAGAACATATTTTTTGTGTTTCAAATATAACCAACGGTGATTTCTTAATGAGCAGAACACAGCAGAACACACGCTAAGTCTGGGGCCGCTCATGTTCGGCTCGTTTATATCCCTTACATCCACTGAGAGAATGTGCACAATAAAACAATAATAAAAATTAAAACTAAAAAAAATTAAAAAACAAAAACACCTCTTTGCATTTTCATCATTGAACGTACATACTTTCAATGTATGTAATATTTACTCATCTAACACATACACTCACCCATTTTAAAGTCCATCCTTTGAGACTTCGGCATGATAAAGCAAGATTTAGGGGTAATTTTTTATTTTTTAGTTTTTATTTCTTATTATTATTTTATATTTTAGTTTGGAATCTACACTGTCATTGTTAGGATTGGATGCTAAAAGTGGAGGGTTACGTTAAGTAATTGAGAACCTACACTGTAAATTTTTTGTTCAAAAATAATGACATTAATATATCCTCTAAATCATTGTTTAATTGTTATTATGTCCCATAAAAATGATGCACTCTATGATCTAATTACAGTGAAAATTTTGCAAGGACCGATACACTGGCGTTAGGTGTATTGTTAAATAAACAAGAGTTTTCACATTTTGGATAGATGCAGACGAAGTAGTTTGTCCGGGGAATTAATATAATTATGATATGACCTTAGAATATAGGTAGTCTCATCGTTAAATTAATTGAATTAGTAGTGATATGACTCCTACAAATATCCATAATTTGACACGAATCTTGAGGCATAGTACAAATCTAAATAAACTTTTTGAGCATGAAATATTTAAACCTTGATAAAAAGTCATATAGAGCTCCAATTTTGGTAAACTTACAATCATACTGATCAGCTCGACGAGTAGAACCCAATGTTACCAAAATTGGTCTAATTAATCCAAAGCAAGCCCAAATTAAGCCATTAAAATACTTTTGGAAGTTTCTTAGACATATTTGGAATGTCAAACAAATGTCGATTTTGACGAGTCTATAGTCAAATTGAATGTTTTGATAAGATAAATCTAACCAGGCCAAGATCAATCAATCTGACATCATTAAAGCGCTCAAATGTTCATCAAATGTTATCCGATTGAGGGAAGCCTCAGAGCCATCTGATCAAAGTGATTTTCTTGTGTTAATTGCACTCAAAACTCGATAAATAGATCTCCACCCCTCTCATGGGGAGTAAGAGAACTTGAAGCCAGAGGAGAGTTTGAAGCCTGATCAGAGAGCCTGAAGATTTGAGAAGGAGCTGAAGTCCAGCTGCACTCTTGCTGCCGTCAACAACTGCCAATGTCGTCGACCAACACTGATCGGGCCAGGCCCCATGGTTTTTTTTCTTTTACGGGTTTTCCATGTAAGAACTTACAGTGTCATTACTCATTATTTTTCTATCTTCTGAGTTTGTTGAATCTGTGTACCATGCTAAGACGATAATCTGCTAGTTTACGGCTGCAAATTTTCCAGTCGAAATAGGCTTGACAGTCTCTTTGGACTAAGTAGATAAAAGAACCCGACAACTCGGGAACAATTGAATACCATGGGCATATTAATCAGGTTGTCCTAAATAAAAAGACTAATAATCAACTTATTAATAATCAATTTAAATACATTCTAACTTTGTTTTGCAAGGTTGATAAAGACAAAATGCCGCCTTAAATTTATGTTACATGTTATTAGGATGTACTAACTTTGTTTTGCAGGACAACATACAAAATGCCGACTTAAATTTATTATACATGTTATTACGGAGTGTTAATTTTATTTTTGCAGGTCTGCTATAAATAAATAAGTTGTTTGTAGTAACTTAGGAACTTTCCTTTTGTCTTCTTTTCTTTTATAGAATTAGGAAGTATTTTTGTCAATTTACTATAAACATTATAACTATCCAATAAAAGATGAAACACAGAGCGAATGATGAACCTCAACTAAACTATCAACGATAGTTTAGATGATGTCATTCGACGAATCTCACATAAAGTATTGTTGGCACCCATATGATTAGTTTGTCTGCACTCTATTGGTTTGCCCAATTTATAGGTCGATGTTTACAATTTCACATTTTGCTTGGATTGTTGGTAGGCTCACTTAAGAAGTAAACTTTCTACCCCAACCTAAAAAATGTTGACTTAACTTTTCATAATAAAACTTTTAACTAAAACTAAGCCACTGCATTCATGACCATAGAAAAATCATACATACAAAAAACTTTGATTGACACCAAATAAAACTGAGTAAAAATCTTTTTTTGATTTAGGAATATGAACAAAAAAATAATTTGCAGACATATGTATAACATATTGCTCATATTTCTTATCTTTGGGTCCTCACACATTGCAAAGAATGGGTGAAAACCACTACCTTATAGAGTGAGTTGTGCCTATGCAATCTGATTGACTTTTTGAACAGATCTTCTATGCAGTCATCATCAAGGACTTTCATAACCACTATACAGCTTGCATCAATGCACTCGACAATCATATAACACTTGAGTGTGGTAAGGCATAAAATATCTAAATTTGAAATTCCAAAATATATTCACATTAATCTTAGAGCATTATGCATACCATATCTTGGCAGCTTGATTTATAATTAAGTTATAAGATGTACTACTCCTAATGAACAACAACCTACCTACCCTATCTTGCGTTATCAAGACCGACCATGCATGATTTTAAATTTGTTTAGGAGATTTAGATGACAACCATTTTCCAGGTAGGGTTGTAAGTCCACTGTATTCTATGTTTCCCTTCTTTTAGGTTTAGGTTCTGAAGTTTCATTTCTCACTATGAACTTCACCCTATGACTCCGAAGTTACTCATCTAGTTATGATGTAAATCGTCACCTTTATACTTCTGCATGATCGTATTCCCTGTAGTATATGTCTTAACATTCTAATAAAACATCATGATGAAACATTAAAATTATTCTTAAAAAATGTTAAATGCCAAATAATAGAACAGTCAGGGATACTACTGTGCTTTCCTTGGTATCTTCGAGTGTCCCCTACCTCTTCCCTTTTTAGCTTCCATTAACAACTATTCAACCTTTGAGCTTTTTCCATTCAGTAATCCAATATCCAATCGTGGAAGTCTGAACTTAGAAACTCCTTGAAGACAAAACCCCAGCCTTAATTGAGAGTTTTCTTAAGTATTTTTAGTTGCTTAAAATGTAATTAACTATAGGATTTTTCCCTTTTAGGAAGAAGAATGCCCCAGAAGTAATCTAAACCTTATATAGTCTTCAGATTACATAGAGGAAATGATCTGTCGGGTTTTAACCACAGAACAGTGCAGATTTACAATGTTTATTAGTTTGAATAATTTAGCACATAGTAAAAAATTGTATTTATACCTTTCGAGATGGTTTACGACTTTCGATGACATGCCTGATTGCTTAAACTGCTGAAACCTTCAAACCTGCACGACATTTAAAAGCCTCGTATTAGAGTGGAAAAAAAAACCCGACGAGATCTATCCAACCCAAAGGATGCCTCGACGTCGTTCAAATGAATAATAACTTTGAAGTCAGAATAACTTACTAAGGTTGTTAGGGTTGTCGAAGATTGATAATCGAAAAACATTAATTCATATTTTGCCTCTGCTCATGTATCTCACTGTACCTACACCAACTATGTTCAACCAATTAATGATGTTCAACAGAACTAATATTACTAAAATATTAAACAATCCGACATATAGTATATCTAATATCGAAGTTGCAACTAAAGACAATCAAATATGATAATAATTGACACATTGTAACAGAAGTGAACATTTTGGATAGCTTGAACAACGACAATCACTCCAAAATTAAATGATTTTAATTTTTCCTTAGATAAAAAACATATCAAAATAAATGACCTATGTTTGAGCTAGAAAGAGCTAGAAATTTTGGATCAAATTTCTTTCGAGCTAATCAAAATTAAGCTTGAAGTCAAACATTAACAGTCTACTGAGACTGTTAGGGTTGTTGAAGATCGATAAACAATCTTAATTTTTTTTAAACTTTCTGATCTAATATTGTTTGTCAGCATAGCTACATCAAACCTTGTCGAGTTTATTTCTTTCACATTTTGTTTTCCAAGTGGAAAGCCAATCATTAATCGAGGCATTCTCATCTCCACAAACACCATACATAATTAACTGCACACCTCGAAATATGTTCTTAAACTGAAATATTTCATATGATGTAAGATTTTTCACTGCATCCTCCATTGCAAAGTCTAATTTTCTTTTCCAAAATAAAAATTTACTTCTAAGTCTAATTTGCTGGTTCTGAAATGCAAATTTACTTAAAATCAAAGTCACGTTGACAAAATGGAAATTGTGGCAATAAAAATGAGATTTTAAAGTTAATTTCCATATTGGAAATTAACAAATTGGATTTCGATGGGAATTTCCATTTTGGAAATAGAAATCAGACTTTACAAAGGAGCAAACAACGAACACTCTTACATCATATGAAATATCTTCTTCTAAGAAAATATTTTGAGGCCTACAATTAATCTTGTAAGTGGTTGTGGGTAGGAGAATGATTAGGTCTATGATTGGATTTACATTTGGAAACAAAATACAAAACAAATATATCCGTGAAATGGTTGGAGTAGCTACAGTTGCAGACAATATTAGAAAGAGGTATTTTAATGGATTTAACGATCTTTGACATACCTAACATCAATATGATATTAAACGATCTGATCTTAATCCAAACGAATGACAGTTCAAAAGGAAATTGATCCAAAATTAAATTCTGAGCGATGGTCGTTGTCCTAGATACATTCAAAGAGCTACCCAACGTAACACATATAAAATCTTATGTGTATACAAAAATTTGTATTAAAATGCAAAGTTTAAGTGTTAGATATTTAAATACTTAGGAATAACGCATTTTATCTCTAACAACCCTGTGTATGGATATACTCCTTACACATTTTCTCTAACAACAACAACAACAACAAACCTTTATTCCACTAAGTGGGACAAGAATCCTTTTTCTTCATTGCTTCTCTTGTAAAGGCCAACATTTTGCACTATAGAACATTGAGGATGTCACGTTCTTCTTATAAAATTTTCTTTCAAGCTATATTTTCCATCACAAAATAAGCCAGATGCATTCCTCCACTTCAACCAACCAACCTGAAATATACTAATCATATCCCCATCTATATCACCATTACTTTGAACAAGAGACCCAAGATATCTAAAATGTTCACGTCCTTTAATGATTTGATGACCCGTAGTTACAACTATACCACTAGAGCTACTTCAACTAAAATTACATTTTTAGTATTCAGTTCAATGCATATATTTGTTTCAATTTAATCTCATAATCTTCATTTAACTTCATTTTTTTTTTCAATCTACTCGGGAAAATAAAAAGTAGAACCGAACAAAAAATTAAAAATCAGATTTTAAATTTAAAATAATAATAATAAAATAAAATGTATTTCTAAAATCAAACTAATTGATCAAATTTATTCGATTAAATTCAATTTTTTTGAGTTTTACCAGAAAATAATGCACATTCCTAGCCCGCAAAAACAAGAATATCTTGCTCAAATACAGCATGCGGATATCACTATTTTTTGTTCGGAAAATAGCATTAGAATTTTTAGCTATTTATGGGGCAGTTTATTTGGCGTGGTGCATTTTTAAAACGCACCAAGACCCGTTTGGGTAAATTATATTTTGATACTTTTTTGAAAAAAACTGTATTTTCAAACCGCAGAAATCAGCATTTTCAAACGGCAGAAATTGGAGTTTTCACACCATTCTTGGTTAGTGTGGTTACATCTTTCCTACCGTTTATGATTTTTCTCAAAAAATAAAAATTATAATAGCCACTACAGCTTTTTCAACGACTGTTATTTTTCAGCAGCTTATTAATAAGCTGCAGCTAGGGTTGTAAACGAACCGAACACGAACGAACAGAACTAGTGTTCGTGTTCGGTTCGTTTGAAAAATAAGTTGTTCGTGTTCGGTTCGTGTTCGAAATTGTTCGTGAATGTTCTGTTCGTGTTCGGTTCGATTTGTTCGAATTTAGTTCGAATTGTTCGTATTGTTCGATTTGTTCGAAATTTTTGAATCGTTCGAAATGTTCGAAATGTTCGAACTGTTCGAACTGTTCGAACTGTTCGAATTTGTTCGAACTGTTCGGATTTGTTCGAAATTGTTCGGATTTGTTCGAATTTGTTTATACTATTTTTGAAATTTATTTGGTGTGCTTATATTTTAATGAGCTAAAAATATATTACTTTTGAAACAAAATAGTAAATAGTCATAAATCAACCCGCTGAAAAGAAATAGTAAAATGCATTACATAACATCTCTTGCTTAAATTTCAGTTCTGAAAAGTCTACAAACTCGACACTCTTAAAACTCGACAAAAACTCTAGAAACTATAAATCAACCCACTCAAAAGGAGCTCGCACAAACTGATGGTCATGCAATGTAACCATAGCTGAAGTCTGATGAGGATCAATCCGTGAAGATAATGTGATCACCTGCTCAGAAGTTTTTCTTTTGATTAATGAAAATGCAGTAATAAATCTGAATCAATGTCGAGGTAGACTGGAGCTTACATTTTCAAAATGTGTGGTAAACAAAGGCATTTGAGAAACCTTCTAAGTTCTCATGGATATCCTCCAATGCCAGCATTCAGGACGGCCTCGATGCATTATTTACAGGTCCGACAACAGCGATCCAAGAGAGAAATTGTTGGACGAATCTCTAAGCTTTTTTAATCCATGCTAAGCAAATAATGTAACAGAATCGTTTACAAACAAATCAATAATAAAACATTCATTGCAAATGAAAAAATACAAGAATAAAAATCTTATGAACAAAAATTATGCTTACCAATATATTAAAATTCACAATTTTTTAGAATGAAATGCATTTATATCTCAAATTATGGTAACAAAGCAAGTTTAAGCAGAGACGCTGCAGATATCTGTAATAAAACAGTGCAGCCCTTCAGCGATATTTAGATCTTCGTGTAATACTTATACATACGTGTAAGAGAATGCACGAAAAGGGCCTCCATCCAAGCATTACCCAAATATAAGCTGCCTGCTATAACTTATAAGAAATACACATCATTATAAATGTTTAGATTAAATAAAGAATTACATGCATAACAGTGTAAAACTCTATTCTTTCGTGTTTACATATCTATCACCTAAACTTCAATTTTACATGCATGCCATCTTCCCTATGCATGAGAAGGTGTATTTCACTTTTTAGAATTTAAAATGATGGTTTTCTTTTTCTAATATGAATTATTTGGGCTGTATAAATGTAATAAGTAATGTAGGTGCTGGATATGAAAATACATAAGGTGGTTTGTATGTAAATTGCCCCAAATTAAATTATAGGCTTAAAGCTATCAGACCAAAGGTAATATCTAAAGCGGATACCATTGATGCTCTGCAAATGCTCAAGACAACATGATCTGTAGCATATAAGTAGTACTAAAATTTTAAATCAAGATGTATTGCACCGAATAAGGGCCAACCAGCATGCCAGAATACTGTTTTCATATTTCCTGTAGCATATATACGAAAGGCATGGTGTTCTGGGGACTAGAAGACAAAGGGTATGCCATTCATTCTTCACATTCAGTTGTTTGATTAGGACTGCAAAGGATGAATCTCAAACAAGCATGCCAGAATATAAGTAAATACATAGGAATTGGGTGGTATGTATGTAAATGCCACTCTGATAAATTCATGTTGAACTCATGCTAGCATGCTCACCTCATAAACTTCATTAATGAACATGCAGAAGTTTGTAACATCTGGATCATTTCCGCTCAAGTCTGGATGACAAGCCTTCATGCAATTATAATATGCTTGTTTTATCTGTTGTGCAATAATAATAACAATTATCATTTTCGCAATCACCTCTCTTACAAGCTGTTGATCATAACTTTTAGGATCATAAAAAATAGGAATATATGAATCACCCTGAACTTCCAAAGGCAAGAAGTTTAGTAACTTTTGTCGCTTATCTGAAGAGTCAATTTGTTGAGTTTTTGCTTTTATCTTAGCACATTCCTTAACGTGCCTAAGAAGTTGTGAAGTTGTACCTGACTTTGGTCTGAGGATTTTCACCCCACAACAAATGCATTGAACAAACGATACTTCAACCCCCTTGGAAATTGATTTAATATCTATGAAATACTCCCACACTGATGATTTTCTCTTCCTGCCCTTCTTATCTTGCATTTCAGATATTAGTGCTTCCTACGATCAGTCAATCGGTTGAGAACTATCATTTCCCTCTTGGGTTGCAAGTGGCAATTGTTCTTCATTTGAAACAGATTGAGAATGTTCAACATTTGACATTGTAAATATCTATACAAAAAATATAATATAACATGAGATGAAATTATTTAAGATTCAATAAGAGTCAATGCCGTTTAAATGAACAAACAAGAAGGAACAAGACTTTATTCCTTTAAATGAAAAATAAACTTATCAGGTTTATCATAAAAAAAATCTTTATAAAGCTATCTAGCCACATGTCTTTCATCTTTGAAAATAGTAAAAAGAAACATGTACATACCACTCAATTCTTATATATTTACCTATCTAGCCTCCAAAAATCGAAACACTTGAACCTATCACTTCTGCTATATCAAATTCTCGATAGATCAACTTTATAACACAAACAAAATCACTTGATTGCTGATTCATGTAGATCTCAACATTTCGAGGGGTATATATGTAACGAATTGAAGCTAAAAAGTAATATAATAGATATACAAGAATTAAGTGGTATGTATGTAAGTTTTCTTGAAAAGATAATATCAAAAATATTGGCATATTCACAATGCCCAATTTGTAGACTTGATTCAAAAATAGATTCCAACAGAACTTTAGTAATAAAAACAAATGAGCAAACCCCTTTTAAAGCATTTCAAAGTGTCCATCCACTTCCTTCCTACTTTCTATATTTTCTAGCAATTATAAGCCATTAAACATTGATTCCAATGTTTAAAAAATGAGTGAGCAAAGGTAAATGTCTTGTACATAAGTGTATGGTGAATGTAAAAGCATTTCCAGAATTTTAAGATAATCCTTCTCAAAGCATTTCAAAGTGTAGTCCAGCATAAGCATTTGAAGAACCACTTCAAAAACTTAACAAGATGAAAAGTAAAGAAGGGCTTCCAAAAGAGCAAATGGAGTTCCCATACAACTCTCAATCAAGAAAAGATAATTTGTACAATCTTAGCAAATATTGAAATTACTATGCATTTTCATTTTAGAAGCATATAAGCATGGCACATGGCATTATCCTTCAACCGACATCTCAACAGGAAAGAATCTCAGCGGGAATAATGCACTAAGGTTTGGAATAAAATTTCCAACCAACCCCAATACCTTAAAGCACTAAGGCTTGGAAAGCCAAACTCCATGGTTGCATATAATACCTTTTAAAGTTGAACAATCCAACCCAATTTTACATATCTATATGTCATTAAACTTTTTTCTTTTTTTTGGTGCCAACCTCGGCATCTGAATCCAGGGATGGGAGAGAGGGAAAGAGCCATCTCACCAATTTTGGGAGTTGATGCACCTCTCCCAAGCCCTTAAAATGACTTCCGTGGATCTAGTAATAGCAAGTAAAACAACGAACAAATCTTTCAGCTCAAAACTGTATTTTGAACTGCTTATGATAAAATAGTCATATCCAAATACTACAATGTGTCTTAAACATAAGAATTTGCATATCCAAAATGTATCCAAGAGGTCCTATAATGCTTAACATTCATACTTGCATCCGTATTTACATATTTACATCCATATTCAACACTACAATGTGTCTTAAACATAGGAATTAGAATAAGATTTCATGCACCGGGTCGATCTTATGGATCAAGAAAGTTGAATAACTTTATCATAACTCATAAGAAGCAGTTACAAAAATAAGCCATAATGAGCTTTATCATAAACCTTGTAGCTGTACATTACTATGATGTCAGAATTTTTGCAATGTAAAGTAGTAATCTACAATTTTTTAAAGACCAGAATCTACAATTGATCAAGTAGTAATCTACAATTTTTTCACTGTAAAACAAATTTTGTCTCAGAATCTACAATTTGCTTTATACACTGTAAAGCAAATTTTGTCACTTCATGTAACTTTGTCACTGCTAGGCACACAAATAACTGTGTGAAGATATATAGTATCAAAGAGCTCGCACACTGTAAGGACCAACATGATAGCATAAAAAAAAAAACTTCTTCAACTTAATGATGCTATCAACGAAAAAATGAAAAAACCACTAGGTTTCACCCAAAAAACCAGGATCTAGAGCGGTATGACATTTTTTATGCGAGATTTCACTCTCAAAAACTAAAATGCTAAATTTCAATAAAAAAACTAAATAGATAAAAAAAATTAAGAAGATTTAAGCTAAAAGGCGAACCTGAAGATAAATATGAAAGATTAGAGGAAAAATACTCTAAAATGACACCTCGGTAGCCTTACAAGCCACAAAGCAAGAATATAAAGCAACCGAGAAAGAATACCGAGATGTCGATCCAAAGTCGAATATCCGAGTACAGATTACCGAATGAACAAAAACTACAAGCCCTGAGCTCTCGTCACCGATGGTATTTCGCGATTTTGAGACAAAGAAGAAGACTAAGAAGGAGAGGTGTCCGAACAAGAGAAGAAAGGGAGGCCGAAGCCGAAGCCGAGTGCCGAACACAGTGTAAGGGGCGAGTAGGGAGTTAGGGTTTTTTTTTAGTTTAGGAGGTATCCCGTTACCATTTACTATATATTATATTCTTTATATAAATTATATTATATAAATATATAATATTTATATTACTAATATTATTATATTATTATTAATAATTTATAATATATATATAAATTATAGAATTTAATTTTTTAAAAAATATAAATTTTTTTAATATAATTATTTTAAAAAAATTATAAATTTTTTATATATAATTATTTTAAATTATTTTATATTTCGAACGATAACAAATCGAACACAAACGAACAAAGCACTGTTCGTGTTTGGTTCGTTTAACAAACCGAACGAAAATACTTGTTCGTGTTCGTCTCGTTTGCTTATCGAACGAATCGAACACGAACTTCTTAGCGAACCGAACACGAGCTGCTCGCGAACGACGAGCTTTTTTGACAGCCCTAGCTGCAACTGACCTAAACAGACCTACTAGTGTGAGAGAGATTATGCGGTGGGAGTATTGGTCAACTCGTGTTTGAGTAGGGATTGTTTTAATTTGATTGGCAATATTATTTGAATAAGACAATAAAAAATATATCTAATCGATCTTATTCATTGATTTAGTCCGATACAAAGATTGTTTTAATTTTAATAGATCTTCTATTTTCTTATTATTAGTTTGATTCTTTCCTTAAAAGCGGCCGAATCAAAGCGATTAATATCTTCAAATAACTAAGTAAACATCAATATGGATAATATTTTTTACATGAATAAAATTATAATATTTAATTAATTGCCAATCTTTTAACAAATTTACATACATATCACACAATTCTTATGTATTTAGGTTCTGACATATAAATTTTGCTTATGATTGGAAACATATATTTTTAAAATTAAAAATTAATAATACTGATATTTCTTTTATATGATATGAAAGATTTGGACATTATAAATGTAAAAAAATTAAAATCTATGTGTTCGATTTGTAAAAACATAGGAATTCTGTGGTATGTATGGAAATGCTCTTTTTTCTTAATTCATATTATTTAATTTTAAAATTTATTCAATATTTTGGTTTAATGAACGAAAACTTATAAAATTATAATTTCATATATTTAATTTTGGTTCAAAAAATAGTTTAGTCAGTTTAATTTTCTTAATTTTAAAGTAAAACTGTTTGGCTTAGCTAATTTGTGAATCAAACGATTTAAAACGACCAAATGCAGCCAATGCCTAAATTTGAGTCTTATAGCAAACCCTTCGTCTTTCGTCTCGGTCAAATATTCTCGGTTCCGTAGGTTGATTTATTTGGTACCACCGATTCGATGGTTCTTCACGCTCACCGAGATTGATCCCTTGAAACACCTCCTATCCAGGATCGTTGATCATTTTGGTCCAACATATTATAAAAAATCATGGTCATTTTGTGTGACGTCAATAACGCCCTTGATTTTTTCTGTTGTCGATCGACCATCGTTAGTTGTCATTGAGATTATCATAAGTGTAGCCGAGCAATAACTTAACAAATCTTTTTATCCCCCGCTCCTAAGTTGGAATGACGATTGTTGTTGCAAATCATTTGTCTTTTCTCTTCGGACTATCTTGGTTCAGTGGGTTGATTTATATGGCCCCCACCGATTCGATGGATCTTCACGCTCGCCGAGTTTGACTCCTTGACACAGTCCCATCTTGAATAGTTCGATCCAGTCCAACATATTATATATATATATATATATTACATGAGAAGGTGCATTTCATGTTTTTTTCTAAGTTAAACTAATGATATTTTTTATTTGATAGTAACGATATTATTGTCATAAAAAAAAAAAAACCTAATGGTTTGTGTTTGAGATGTAAATACATTGGAATTGGGCTTTAATATTACTGCTTAAAATAAATTCCTTTTTCCACATATTTAAAATATAAACAAATAAGCTTAATATAAATGTTGATTTATCTCTAACATGAATTTAAAACTATAGATTCATTCAAGTTTTAATCCTATCGTAAGTATAGTTTCAGTAGTTTGAAAGTTTTGGGTTTCTATTGGCTGACTTGATCTTATTTTTAGCCCTTCCGACGAACTCTATTAACCTTTTAGTTACAGAAATAATTTCAAATAGATTCACACATAATATCATGTAGATTTTTATAAATTTATACATTTTTCTTTTTGCCATATCGTCCTTATCGCTATTACGAGCCTCGACGTTGCCGCTGAAACTTTCAGCAATTCAAAAGTTTAAGATTGATGGCATTAAGATCATATTTATGGTCAACATGAATGTTTCAATGTGGTGAATCCATTGATACTAAAAATAGTTTGACTTGAGTCCAACCTATCATAAATTAAATATTTAAAATTTTATTAAAAACTTTGTAATATTATTTGAGAATACAAATAATCTTTGAATATTACATTCTAATCATCAAAATGAGTATTTTGATGAGAGTAGTTTAACGAGCCCAAATTATTTACTTCAGATATCAGTAAATCATCTAAGTAGTACGACAGATATATATAAAACTTTATGAGTAAAATAAAAATAAGCACAGAAGTTTATGTGTAAAAGCTTTAGTGGGATTAAAAATTATGGGTACATGAGAATAATACATAAAAAAAGGTATAATAGAAGTAGAGGCTCATTTCACAAAACTATGAAACCCTAATTACATGTATATACATTTGAAGCGTCGCTCGTCCAATTGTAGAACAAAGAGAACACTCGCTAGATGAATCCAACAACCATATCATTAGGCCGGTTTCAGAATGAAATATTCGAGCCAGATTCAAGGTAATTCACATATTGGATCACTAGAGGGGAAGAGAGGGAGAGGGGGGAAGAGAGGGAGAGGGAGAGGGAGGAAGGGAGAGAGGGAGAGCTATTTAAGCTCAAGATAGAGCTGCGAGCTGTCTGAAGTAAGCTTGCCATGCTGAATTCAAAGTACTCACCACTAAGATCAAGCTAAACTAATCATCCCAACTGTGTGAAATATGTGCTAAACGCATGAAAAACTTGACTAATGTTACTAAGAGTGTTCCTGTACTAAATCAATTGAGACCGTAGACTAAGCCATAAGGGCAATGAGATGATTACCATGAAAGATGCCAACAACTTCTCTATATATGCCAATTAAGTATAAATTTGAGTCCAAGTGTATACTTATGTTATAAGCCTCTTATATTCTAATTTTATACTTCTTCAAAATGTAGACTATATTTTGTAGAGCTTAAACTCATAAGCATGCCAAAATAAATTATATTAGAAAGTGTCAGAATTATGCCTTTTTGCTTAATTCTGAGCCATTGATTTGATTTCTATTTGTTGAGTTGATAGTAGATTTCTCCACCATTTTATATTTAGTTTATTCTTTTGTCTTAATTACCATTGTAAGGTTTTCGTATAACCACTGGATAAGAAAAAAATGAATCGAATAAGGCAGACATATAACTTGGGAAGAAAAATAAATGTTCATACTACAATGGCTATTGTCACAAGTGCCAAAAAAATTCTCATAATTTAAATTACATCATATGGTTATACCACAACTTTTTTGGTTTGAGCGTGCATAGAATTTAAAAACTCTATCAAATTTTAAATGAATAGTTGATCATCATGATACTATACGTAGATCATCACAATAACAAACATAGATCGTAAATGGAAACTTTGTGAATTTTGTGTAAAACTAAACAAATCACATTTAAGAATCCATAAGTTAAGCCATCATTTCAAAAAGGTGGGTACTTGGAATTGAAGAAAGTTAAAACTATCTAAAATACTCAATAACTATATTAGATTATTGAAGTTGAAGATCAATGCTAGAAATCACCTTGGCTAAATTGTTATCGTCTGGCTGTCATCGCCCAATTAATCTTTTACTAATATATGTTGATGTTCGTATTCAGTTAACTATTATTATATGTATCAACTGACACTAATGATTTTTGTCGCTTGAACATCTTTATTAATGTTTGATAGATATTAATGGTCATGACTTCTCATTGTTGCTTCAATATTTTTTACAACAGTCATAGAAGGTCATGTCAACAATCTAATTATTGTGGTTATGCCTTCACAAAAATAGAGGGAAGGTTAAATTTTATAATTATCACTTATTAATTTGATTATTTATGAGGCAAAGCCTTATGATTTCTTCTCTTTCTAAAGTTTATAGAAAAACTCTTAGTTACCTTATGAGCTTCATGTTTGCAAAAAACTTGTATAGCATTAAAAAAAGAGATTCTAATTTTATTAGCATAACTTTTCAATGTCCAACATTTCACGCATGAGCCTCATATATTATTTTGCTAATACATACGACTCCTATATGTATTTTGAGCTTCAAATGCTGAAATTTTATAATCTCGTCTATTTTTAAATTAGGAGTTTTACAAGCTAATAAGTTGAGTTAAAGTTTGTGTCAACTTAGGGTCTTTTAGAGTAGTTACAGCTGTTTGAAAAAGCATTTGTGAAGCCGTTGCAGAAGAAACTTTGTCCAAAATATTGGGTTGACTACTATAAATTTATTTTAATTTTTAAAAGTATGACCACATCTTTCTAACAACTACCACACTTTAACAGATTATGTTGAAAAAATTAATTTTTTTTACCATAGAAATTTCTAAACAGCAGTTCCCCAAACAAAGCTTTCTTTCTCGATAAGTCATTTATCAAGCCAAGATCAAGCTCTACTTAACTGCACATTATCTATCACATAATGCTTATTGTTTATGACTTGAAGAGAATCTGTCTATCATTTTTATCTGTTCTATTATTTGTCTATCTAATTACGAACTTATTATCTATGATTACTATTAACCAAGAGTGTAACCAGAGAATAATTTACAACCCCCAATCAAATGGTGGTGCATTACTTTCAATTCTCTCTGGCACAGTAAATGTTATGGACTTGCTCACACTTATTACATGCAAATCTTTATTCAGCTTCATGTTTAGAGTAAATTGGATAATAAATATTGTGATTAATCAAGGTGAATTTCGAAACTCTAATATTTGTATTTTAAGAATTTTAATATATGAATAATCCCATGAAACGGCAGCCGAATCAAACGGTCCTAAGTTGGAAAAAAATTTGCGTCCGGACACCGGACGCAGAGCTGCGTCCGGTGTCTGTAAGAGCACCCATCATGTACCCCCCATGTACACCCAACTTGCAGAGGAGTTACATGGGTGGTACATGGGAGGTATCCCCGTTGTCCGGACGCAGAGCTGCGTCCAAATTTTTCTCCCTAAGTTGAGCAGGTGCCAAAAGATAAATCACATTTAAGCGGGACAAAAATGTATGGAGCAAGATGGGCCAAACGGGGTGAATCTGATGAAAGATGGGCCAACTATTTTACTTATGTCGGCTCAAGCCCAGCCCACAGGGTGTGCTAATTCATAAAGCAAAATTCTTGCTTATCACAAACATGACAGATTTGTCCTCAAGCTCATCAACAATAGCGCATGAAATTTAAAATTCTATAGTTGTAAGCAAAGAACAAAAGAATATATGTAATAAGAACATGCATGAGATTTTGAATTAAAAATAAAGTTACAATACAAGGCAATACATTCATAAAGAGTGGCACAAATTTTAATGCATATAAACAAAAATGAGTAGATTATCATTTTTTTTATGATTATTAGTTTACACTTTAAAAAAAATAATCTTTATATTCGGCTAAATTAAAAATAAAATGGCAGTATGAACACGTAATATAATTTAAAAAATTTTCATTGGTATTTTATACGGACAATCACTGCGATAAAAACATCTGCTATATTTGTTGCAGCGAATTTTAAATTACTATAATTATTAGCACTGAAAAGACTTTTAGTAATGATTTTAAATATTTTTTAAGCGTTTTTAAATATTTTAAAAAAGAGATTTTACATAAATGCTGTCAAAATAATCTTTCTGTTGTGTGTATTCCTTGAAAACAGTGAAAATTAATATAAAGTTTTAACGCTCATCATAACCAAATTATAAAGAAAAGTTTGCGTAATGTAATTCAGATGTCTTATTTTTTAATTTAATATTTCTGTACTTAGTCACTTGATTTCGAAGTAAAATATAATAACAAAAGAAGTCATATTTCAACATTTCGTCATCCTAGTTCTGGGCTCTGGCCTCGATATGCTCATCATAATTAGCCCAGCCTGCTTTTCTAGCAATTTTTATTCGTGCAAGCGTCGGTGATTAGTGGAGTTCTAGCAATGCAGTTCGTAAGTCCGTCACAAGAGTAGTTATAATAGGTGGAGTTTGGTTAAGTAGTTCACGCGAACAGAAAAGAGCTTCGGGCAAGATGTTTGTAGTAGTTCAGCTGAATTTTTTGTGCGAATAGGAGAAGTGCTTTGTGTGAAAAATTTGATTCACGTATCACAGGAATATCGCAGAAAAATTACTGCAATTGATAGAGAATATTTCATAATTATTTGGATTTATTTGCGGTGTGTTTTTTGTGAAAGGCAAGAAATATTCGCTGCAGAATTAATTTCATATGGTAATGTCTGGTGCAAAATTCGAGATAACGAAGTTCGATGGAACCGAAAACTTTGAATTGTGGCAAACAAAGATGAAAGATTATTTAGCACAACAATATAATGTGCAATAAGCGACCTATATTGTTCTTTCCTAGTTGTATTGATGAATAAACCTATTGGATGATCTCACCAGCCGACTCAATAAAAATTGTCATGCTCGCATTATAGGTGGTTTTATCCACTTAAATGACGTTTAACTACTTATCATATGATGATCAATAGGTTAGTTAAGAGTTTATTCAATTAGATACGAAGCTTAAAATAGTATATGAGTTCAAATTCAACAACATTTGAATTTAGATTTTAAGATATTTTCAAGCAAATTAATTATCTGAGAAATTTGAACCCTTGAGACTAAAAGGGATCCAATCTGATTCCATATGAGCCTAAATTGAATACTTGAAGCAATGTTGAAGAGTAAGAAATTAATTAAATGATCAAATTATCTCACAATTATTGTTGCTCGATCACGATCTCCTTACAATCCACTTGTTCAAGATTGTTAGGCCACCATTATCTTATTATAATTATCAATTCATTCTTTAACCACCATTACTCTATCAAATCTATTTTAAATGAAGAGTTTTGCAAGTGAACACTCATCGTTCAAAATCTTGCCCTAGCTCTCTACCCTATTATCTCACCTTCCATTTTACCTACGTGTTTCCCTTAGAGGACTAAAATAGAACATAGACTCCAATCATCCAATTGCTCCAAGATCATTCAACTGACGAACAAGCTCCACAACCTCAGTATGATAAATAAATCCATGTATCAATACCTTCTCGAAATCAAAGCTAAGGTTGAAATCCTTGCCGCGACGGGTGTCCCTCTCAATCCAGAAGACATCATTCACCACACTCTTAATGGATCGCTCTTCAGTTATCACACCTTCAAAACAACCATACACACCACCTTCAATCAATATCTCTTGATGACACCCTACTATGTAGAGAAGAAATCAACAGAGCAAATGACGCTTCCAGGGAACTGTCCAACTCCATCGTCCTCTTTGCTTCCCGCAGACGAGGCAGTGGCCAATCCAACAAACACTACGCGAATGGCACTCGGAAAGCCACTCTACCTCAATTGAATCAGCCTCACCCCAACTCCAACAGGAGCAATTACACTCCCACATTATGTCAAATCTGTCGCAAACCAAAACATGAAGCTTTCAAGTGTTGGTATTGCAACGAAAAATGCCATCGAACACCAACTGCGCTGCTCATCACCAACACCGGCCACAATGACAACAAGTGGTATATTGACAGTGGAGCCACCAAACGCTTGACACCCGAACCAAGATATCTACATAACACTCAATACTACTATGACAACATTACCATTTTGGTTGGGAACGATCAACAAAACCACATTGCTTAAGTTGGACAAGGCATCCTACCCACACGTCTAAGTAAAAGCTCTACCTTCCTACACTTCACCATATTCCTAATTTAGCTTACAACCTCATTTTCGTTCATAAACTAACCTAAGATAACCCATGCTCTATCACTTCCAACTCTGGTGTCTATCAAATTACTGACCTAAAGACTACGAAAACCTTACTTAAAGGCCCTTGCGTTCAAAGTCTTCGCCTGGTGCATCCTCCAACCTCCAAACAATCACCATACAAACTTGCTCTCCTCTCCGTCCATTACATTCTGCAACTAAACATCAACGATTCGGTCATCCATCACCCAAAGCACAATCAATCATAGCCTCCAAAATTTTCTTTTATGTAATTCAACTATGTATTTTTATTGTACTTCTTGCAATATAGGAAAGAGCTATAGGCTCCCTTTTTCAGTTTCTAGTTCTAAATCTTCTCCCTTAGAACTAATATACCCTAATGTATGGGGACCTTCCTCATTTCATCAATACAAGTTTATAAATACTATTTGGTTTTCATTGATTACTTCACTCGGTATAGATGGATTTATCTTCTTCGCAATAAAAATGAAACCCCACAAAAATTTCTTCATTTCAAATTCATATTTGAAAATCAATACCCATTTAAAATAAAATAAATTTGCACCAACGGTGGCAATGAATACATCAATCATACCTTTAAACACATAAACAATCATAATGACATACTACATCAATACTCCTTCTCTATACACCTAAATATAATGGTGTGGCCGAACGCAAGCACCACCACATAATTGAAACTCTTTGAACCCTCATTTCTTTCGACTTCATACCCTCCCAATTCAGGGCCAACACTCTACTGACCATAACATGTCTAGTCAATTGCATACCATCCCCAATCCCTAATTCAAAATCTCCCTTCGAACTACTTTTGCATCATCCTCCCTCCTACAATCATCTAAAATATTTGGGTGCCTTTGCTATCCCTAGCTCCGACACTATGCTCAACATAAACTAGCTCCTCTCTCCATTCCATGCATTTTCTTGGTTATGCAACTTCCTAAAAAGGATATCACTGCCTTGATCCCACCACCAAAAAAATATATTCATCTTGACATGTTCTCTTTAATAAGCGGATATTCTCATTTCCGCACACAACCACTACCCACAAACCACTTCCATCTCTCATGGCTACTCTACCTCCCTTAGCTCCTCACTCCAACATTCATACTACCTACCTCATGCTCTCTTCCATTGCCACTTACTGCAGCTCCTCCCCTCACACTAATTCCCATACAAGCGACCTTCGCTTCAACTAACTCCATACCCCAATCTATCATTCCTACACCTCCCACTAAAGCACAACTAACCACATCAACTCATCACATGAAAACTCAACTTCAAACTGACTCCCTCGAACCACACCAAATACAAAATCCCACTCACCAAATGATAACCAAACCCACATGCTACTCCTCAGCCATCAAACGATCCCAATGGAGTGAAGCCATGTCCACCGAATTTCAGGAACTACAATCTCAAGAAACTTGGATTTTGGTCCCTCCCTTCCTCACTCAAATCTTTGGCTCCAAATGGACCTTTTAAATTAAACTCAACCCCAATGGATCCATCTCCCGCTACAAAGCATGCCTTATTGCCCAAGGCTTCAAGCGGCTGCACGGCCTAGACTACACCGAAATATTTAGTATTGTTAGCCAAACCACCTACCATTTGAACCCTTATTACAATTACAGTTACCCATCAATGGACTATTTTATAACTCAACGTGTCCAATGCTTTTCTACATGGGCATCTCAATGTAACAATCTATATGTCCATGGATTCATCGACCCCAGTTTTCCTCATCATGTATGCCACCTCCAGAAAGCCTTGTATGGCCTCAAACAAGCCCCACGTCAAGTGCAAGAAAGAGGAGCTAAGCTTGAAACAAAGTCCGCTTTGAATGCTTATCCCTGCGAGAAAGGAAGCTGGCTCGCCAACCTCTCAACCGACCTCCAATCACTTGGTTTTCGGTTAAGCTCAGCTGATCCTTCCCTCTTTCACCTACACACAAACTCGCAATAGCTCAATATACTCATCTATATCGATGATATTCTTCTCACCGGTAACAACACCAACCTTATCAACACCATCATTCAAAAACTACAAACCAAATTTTACATCAAAACTTTAGGTCCCCTCTCCCACTTCCTTGGAATCAAATCTACTACCAAATTGTATGGACTTCATCTCTCTCAATCATCATACATAATTGACCTTCTTCAATCAATGGACATGCTCAACTCAAAACCAGTTGCCAATCCTTGCTCATCCAAAAAACCTTCAACTCCACTAGACATCACCCCTTTACCAAAAGCAATCCCATACCGTCAGCTTGTGGGATCTAGACCATGTAACACTCACCAGCCCGAACATTGTTTTTGCTGTCAACCCTGTCTTCCAAAACATGCAACAACCTACAAATCAGCACTCATTCAACTCAAGAGGATTCTTTGCTACCTCAACAAAACCCACTCAGTTGGCTTTTTTTATTCACCGCTCCAACCTAAATCTCACCGTCTACTCTAAACTCTGACTAAGTCAGAAATCAGAAAGATAGCGAATCCACCTCAGGCTAATGTGTCTTCCTTGACATCACACCAATATCTTGGTTCGTAAAGAAACAATCCACCGTCACTGGATCATCAGTTGAAGCCGAATATCGAGCATTTGCATCTGCATCCCCATACATTATTTTGCTTTGATGACGACTGCCTGACTTCGACATTCCTCAACATTAACCCACAACTCTATACTACGATAATATATCTGCCATCGCACTCACCAACAACCCTGTCTTCCACGCCAGGGCCAAACACATCGAGTTGGTCGTCACTTCATCCGCAACTGCGTACAACAAAGACATCTCCCCGTTCATCATAATATATCAACGCGAGGTCAACTAGTCGACATCTTCACAAAGGCTCTCCGCAATGCAAGATTTCAGCAAATCAATTCCTATGGTAATATGGACCGTACGTTTCCTGCAAGCTCCAATCTCACCACTCATTTCATAAACAACCTAAGCAAACACATCTAAAGGGGTGTTGGGTACTGGATTTGATCGGGATTTATACACAACTAAAAAAAATTCAGCTAAAAAAAATAGAGAAAATAAATCCACAATTCGCTAAATTCAATTATCATTTCCTTCCGCTACTTCTTTAATATAAATGAGGATTTATTAAACTTGATTATTACTTGAATTTAATAGACATGCCTTGGAAAGAAAATCAAATAATCAGTAAATTTATGTCAAGTTTGGTAAATAAATTTAATGAATTTAATCTTTAATTAAATCGAATACTATTCTGAATTTATAATATTTGAATTTCATAAATTGGATTTGTTTTGGCCTACACAAATGATAATATAATTATAAAAGAAATATATATCGTTCAATAATGATGATAAGGATGCCCACGATACTGAAACCCCAAATGAAGCACGTCTCTCCGCCGGCCCACGAAGAAATCCAATAGCATATGACAAAATAATGGAAAGCAATTCGATCATTTCCTCCCAAAACAATTTTATAACGATTTTTATTTTAAAAAAAATCAAAATAATTGTTAGTATAACATTAGAAAATCCATATGCTTAAATATGAATTTCAATGCAATGCTCAAATTTCATATTACTTCAAAATTCAAATTAAAAATTTTTAGAATTGATTATAAAATCATATAAATTTTATTTATTTATTTATTTATTTATTTTTGATAAATTTATAGTTACACAAATTATGCATAAATATTCGCAAAAGTATAGTTAAAAGATTATAAATGATCATTTGAACGACAAAATGATATTTTTGGTTCTTGTGATTTTATAATCGGAACAAGTGACTCAACAAAATGAGTTCAATGTGCTAAAGAACGTTTAATTATGACCACGAAAGCTGAAGGACGAGAATGTTCCTATAAAAAAAAGTTATAAATTTAATATATTTCACTACATTAAAGTGCATTGAATATTGGTTGGTGTTGCAGATGTCTGACTCGTTAGAACCCCTATTGGAAACTTTTCTTCTTATTTTATCGATGTCTGTGTACACGCACCTTCAACAAACATTAATGTTCTCTATTGATGCCTAAATCCTCCACTAATACTTGTTAATGCACACACCATTGATGCCATCGATTTTCACTAGTAACATTCTTCAACTTACATTGAGGCCTAAGTAGTTCATCATCGATCATTTCTGACATCCACTAAAACCGCCTTAGCTCTTGCAACAAATGACTGTTAACAACACTTATCATTGTCAGTAGAGTGCGACTATGAATGACAAATGTAGTAATGGTTGTTGACGTGAGTTTATAACAATCAATGGTGGCATGTGACAGCGATTAATGATTGGGAGTTTCGATGGTAATTGATGAAGGGCATGAATGATGATAGACATTAGTTCTAATTTTGGTTAGGTGGCATTGTTAAAGTACCTTTTTTAGGATTCCCTTTAAATATGTAAGTATAAGGCTGAAAATTTTTAGAGGAAACATTATTTTTATTTTAACAATAAATTGGTACTTTCTCAAGCTCGTGATTAATATCTATTTTTTTAGTTATTTTTTTTCTCTAAACGATGTCAAAATTTGATAGTTTTATCTAAAAATGACCGAGAAAATTTTAATTGTGCTTCAATGTAAAGAAGATGTAATAAGTTATTCAGCTATTTTACTTACTTTTTGAAAGTTTACCTCTTCATCTGCTCCACATCCTCCCCCACGCTGCATGCCCAACCTCTGTCAAATAATGTTTTCTACCAATTTAGGGACTTTGCGTTTATGTTAACATCCGTATTAATAAATGTATAGGGCTATAATTACTTAACTCCCCTTATCATATTTATTACTGCGGCATCACTTATTCTTATATATTGGAATGTACGACAGTGCTAGAGTTTTAACCAGAAATAAATTTGTTGTTACTAATCTTCTTCAAGTTTGTGTTTTTCCTTCTTTTCTTCCTCTTTTATTTCTTCTTTCTATCTTCTTCATCATGTCAGACCCTTCTTGTTCAACAACCAGAATGAATTCTAAAACTTCCACATCTGTGAATCAACAACAACAGCTTCTCCACAAGATAAAAGAAATTTGCATACCAAATTCCCTTAAATTATTGATGTCTCACATCAAGAGTTTTGCTGCCACACCTCTTACTTAAGATAATTACATGGTATGGATGGTACAAGTATCTAAACTCTTCTCCGCTAATTGATGCCAGACTTTTTTAGACAGCACTTTCCCATTCTCCAACAATTTATTCAAGATAAAACTGGCACAATTGTTGAAAATTGATGAAGTCAATTATGACAACCAACTAATAGAAACCATGAAACTGCAATTTTATCCACTATTTCTCCTTCTATTCCACAACATATTCTTCATCTCAATCATACTTTTGAAATTTGGCAAAGCTTGGAATGCCAATTTCAGTCACTAACAAGTCACCCATCTGAAATAAGAACAAAGTAATCTCAATATGGGTTCCAACTCCATGATCCCATAACTCACCATTATAGTGAATCTAGTAAATAATATTGCAGTTGCATGTTCTAAAATTGATAATGAAGGCATAATCTTTATACTTTGAAAGACCTTTCATCGAGTTGCCAAGGTTTTAAAACAACGATCAGAAACAAGCTAATTCCCTTCAGATTAGAGGGTTTTACTATCTTCTACATCACAAGGAGTGCAACCAACTTCAAGAAAACTATAATATTCAATAACAAACAGCCCTATGCAAAGGAGGATATCAAAATAACAGAACCTTCAACAAGAACACTATTACATATCAAACATCCAACAAAAACAACAATGACACCAATTCCAGCAACCATCCCAAAACAAAAACCACTGTCATCTGTTTAATATGTCATAAAAAGGGACACATTGCACAAAACTTGTTGGCATAGTACAAATCTAAACTGCAAGGCAACCACTCCCCCTCAAGATCTTAACACTTTAATCCAACCTCACAATCAAGAATGGATCTTGGACACTAGAGCCACTGCACACATCACACCACATATAGAAAATCTGCAAAAACCAACCAACTAAACTAGATCTGATCAGGTAACTGTAAGTAATGACCAATATACCGCTACTGCACACGTTGGCAATGGCATACTCCCCACAAAAGGTAGTAAGCTCTTACTCTGCCCTTTATTTCGCACACCTCACTTATCACACAACCTAGTCTCTTTTCACAAACTCACACATGACAATAACTGTCAAGTCACATTCCGCGCAAACAAATATTTATATCCTGGATCTGGCAACCAAGAAGATACTTCTTTCTGAAAAAGCTAATCAAGGGTTATACCCTCTCATAGCTCTTTACAGCAAAAAACACTCCATGTAATGACATCAATGATTAAGACATCTCAACAAAACAATTCTTACCAGGATTGCTAAAAATCATCCTCAACTCAACATTTCTAATACTTTTAAATTTTGTAATGATTGTGCCAAAAAAAGCCACAAAATTTATTTTTCTTCCAACAATACTACTTATAGTTTTTGGAAATGCTTCATTCTGATATTTGGGGACCATTTCCCCATACCTTTATAGGAGCCTACAAATATTATATAACATATGTCAATGTGTATTCCCACATTTGTTGGTGTTTTTCATTGCATCATAAATTTGAAACTCACAAGTACATTATATATCTACATAAAATTCTTTAAGCTCACTTTCATGCCTATCTTAAATATTTAAGACCAAATGGAGGAGGATAATATAATTCACATGCTTTAACATCTTATCTAAATGAAAATTGTATTCAACCTCAATACACTTGTGCTTACACTCCCGAAGGAAATGACATAGCTGAAATAAAGATAGGCACATTGTAGAAACTACACACACCTTACTTAATACTGCCAAACTTCCCCTTCATTTTTGGATGGATGCCATTCAAATGGAAAATAAACTTTCCTCCATTAACACTCATAATATTTCATCCTTCCACCCTCTCTACAACACTCCACCATAATATCACATCCTCGTACCTTTGGATGCTAATGCTATCCTTGGCAACCACAAAATGTAGCTCATAAATTTTCCCCATAAGCATCCTCTTGCACATTTCAGGGCTATATCCCTCGTCATAAATTATTGTTGAAAATATTAACTATTCATTGTATCAGTACTTTATAGAAGTCATATGTATTTATGTTTCTTATTTGATATTTATTGTATCTTTTTTTTTGCAATTAATATGTACTTCTTTTACTTTTAAATGTACTTTTCTCCCACTTTGATGGATGATGAGGTAATTGTGGGTAATATATATATATCTTAAATATTGCATGCATTCTTTTATGGGTTTTAAAGGTCTTTGATGAGACGTTTAACATTATGAGTTCTTATGGATGTCTTGTATATCATTATTGTTTAGTTTCACATGTGAAATCCTAATGTAAGTAACCAAGTTCCTCTTCTTCGTCGGTGTTATGATTTTTTAGGTTTTTTAGATGCCCTTCTTTTGGTAATATGCATATGTGATAAAAACGAACTCGGTATTACGTAAATTAAATTCAACCAAAAACCCTTTTTTATAAGATTTATTTCTTATAGTTGCAGATTCATTGATTTATATAGCGGGTTCTCTAATACCACACAATTGCATAAAACTTTAATTAATTCATTTTGTTATTAATTTTTAGTTGTGTTATATCTAATAGTATGTATTTTTAAGCCTTCACGAAAGATGAGCTTGAGGATTTTAAGTACCTCCAGAGGGTTGCACTCCTACTGTGGACAACAGTTCTTGCTTAATTCGCAGTAGCCACATTGCTATGGGAGATAGTTTTACAGGTGCCCAAGGATAATCACAGAAAGTTGGGGCTATTTTAGGTGGGTACATATGCTGAAAGATTCCACCACCCAGAGTGATCAGGCGTGGAGAGTTTCCCTAGATGACGGCTTATCTCGAGACATAAATCGTTTGCATTTTAAAAATAATGTTATCATATTATTAATTATTATTTTAATATATATTTTAAATTTTGGTAGTAATGCTACTCATTGTTTAGTGAGATGTTTATCTTTATTTTGAATGTTGTGTGCTGTATGTTTAGTTTGAAATTTGTAATGTACTGGTATAAATAGTTCTGTTTTGAACAACATTACAATACAAAGGCAGAATGATCATTTATCTGGAAATAGCTAGAACATAGCTGTTTTCAAACTGGAAAAAGACAAACAGACAGTCAGCTCCATAGCAGCTTCCTGCCATAGCTACTACGCATCAGCTTATTAGTAAGCTGCAACTGCATCAAACTGGCCCTCAAGAGCAATTTATAATTCATCAACACTTTTATGTAAATTCCAACTGCTCCACAGTGGAGTCACTAGAAATCTATGGATTCCAAAAATTCTAACCGCTCCACAGTAACTCTATGTATTTTTATTTTATTTATTTTTTTAATTTTCTTTTATTTCAAAACCAACATTTTTATGATGAAACCATAGGCCCCCAAAAAAAAATATATCTATTTTATTTTGAAATCCCAAGCCTTCACCGACAGCCTCACGTGGGCACATGCATGTCACTGTAACTGGAGTTCTATTATTAGTTTAAATCTTCGACATAATGCTTTCCATAACTCCTTCGATGTTAATAACTTAATTGAGTAACAGAATTAGAGAAACATTAACAAACAAACGAAGTTTTTAACATCTCTACTTTAACAAACTAAAAACTCATTGTCGGCAGAATAAAAATAACATTATTATTAACACCTTTATTAGAACTTGAATATTAGTCCAACATGTGAGTCTATTGATTGCACCTTTTATAATTGCTTCCACTTTAGCTCTTTATTTTTGTTTAATATTCATCAAATTTATAAGTAATAAAATAAAGCATATTCATATCCATCACAATACTCAATTATAACAATAATTGCATTCCCAAAGAACAAATTTTACAATGAGAAATATATATAAATCATCAAATTGTTTTAATTGAATCTAAAATGAAAGATAGAAGCACATAAATAAAGAAATAAGTCAATATCCCATCCTAAAGTACATACATTGACAACTTCATCTTAATGACAATTAGGCTAATAATTAGAATGCAAGAGTGAATGTGAATGCTCATCATAAGAGAATATTAACGACAATACATTTGTTGCCCATCCCGACAAAATTTGATAAAGTGGTTGAACTTTATAAATAGGAGACATATATTATTAAACTTTATAAACCCGACAATTTTTGTTCGAACAAGTTTAATTCAATAGAGAGTTTCATTCATGAATTCTATACATGCCACCAATTTTTTATGAAGATGTGCTACCGTTAATCCTAAGGAGATATGGTAGTCCTGAGGAAAAGATTACAACAAAAGAGGACCCATCGACAGAAGGTTGTGATGTTGTGGTGTATATATAATTAGCGATTGACGGCGAAGCGAAAAATAGAATGAGAAAATTCACACCAGAAAAGAACACACAGATTTATGTGGTTCGACGATTTTTGCCTACGTCCACGGAGTTGCAGAGGATTTTATTACTTAGAAAATTTACACCGTCGACCACGTCAACTTACAAGAAATAGTCTCTCACTCACTCTCTCTCTCACTTCCTTCCTCCTTTCCTTCTTTCTCTCCATTAATGAGCACCATCACTAAAGAAAAAGAAAAACAGAGCATGTGATTTCCTTGGAATTCGCCCGCATGCAACTCCATGTCGAAGAAGCAACGAAGGAAGAGCCAACTGCAGCTTTCGGGATTCATTCCTTGCAGTGAGATAAAGTGCCGAAGAAGTAGCCTTAGAGAGCAATACCTTGCACTTCATATGAACAGTAAAATGGCGTGAAAACAAACTATCCGCCTGTAGCCTTTTAATCCCTTTTTGTGCTATACATTAATTCAACGGCTTAAAATATATTAAAAGGAAGAAGCCCAACTCTTCTTCTGCAGCTACGAAATAAAAAAAAATGAAGAGGCGGAAGGGGTGCTTCGATTAGCAAAACGAAGGCGGGAAAATCTATTTTCTCCTTTTTTTTTGTTTATTCGTGGACCTGTCTCCACTTAACAAATCTCCTACTTTGAGACTGGTACACATGCTACAACGTCTTCTTTCTCATACTGATATCCTCCACTGGCGGCGTCGCGCTTTTTCTTCAAACATTATATCTTCTACCTCTGCAACTCAAAGCCCCTGTCTTCACACTGGAAGATCAACTGAAGTTACGCACAACTTCAGTTTCTCAAGAGTAACATCCTTAGTCAACATATCAGGGTCCACATAATCGTGTACCTCCAAGCTCTTTCATGGGTTACATGCATCTGCTTACAACTCCCACTACATGGGCAATATTCTACCTCTGCTGAAAGTTTATTACAACAAATCTCGCCTTGTACCTCTTATTGTCATCATGCTTAGTCTCCACCCGGTACACCCACTTGTTATGTAGTGCCTTCTTCCCTGGTGGAAGATCTGCCAGCTCCCATGTCTGATTTTCTAGCAGAGAATCAATCTCCTTCTTCAAGGTCAGCTCCCACTTGCTCGAATAATTGTCTTGTAATGTTTCTTCATAACTCTGTGGTTCTCCACTATCTGTCAGCAGAATGTAGTTCAAAGTTGGAGAGTAAAACTATGCAAAACGTCTAGTCCTTTCTGACCTGCAAAATGCAACTATAGGGCTGGACTACTCTGAAACTGACTGTGGAATGATAGGAATGGGTGCCCCAGACCCTCTTTCCTCATCACTTGCATCTCTACCCTGCACTGTGACCTCTGGTAAATCATCAAACCTTACCAACTTAGATTCCTGAGGTGTTGTTTCAAAACTTGTACTGGTCTTAGCCTTGTACATAATCTTCTCATTAAAAATCATGTTTCTGCTCCTTATGATCTTTGGACCCTGATCATCCCAGAAATAATACCCAAATGTCTTGTCTCCATAGCTAATGAAATAACACTTCTTTGACTTAGCTTAAAGCTTACTACGAGGCTCATGATTAATAAGAACATAAGAAAGACATCCAAAAGTTTTAAGGTGAGAAAATTTTACCTCTTTCCCACTATAAACCTCCTCAGGTAATTCAAAGTTTAATGGAACGAATGACCCCATGTTGATCAAATAAACTGCAGTGTTGATCGCTTCTGCTCAGAAAGTAAGTGGTAGTCCAGCATGCAATCTCATGCTTCTAGCCCACTAATTGATGGTCATGTTCATACGCTCTGTAACACCATTTTGTCGTGGTTTCCCTGGAATCGTCTTCTCCATTCTGATGCTCTGAGCTGCACAATACACTTTAAACCCACCATCAATGTACTCACTACCATTATCATACCTCAGGCATTTTAGTTTTAAGTCTGTCTCTGTCTTAATCATGACATTTCAAGTCTTGAACATACTAAATACATCAGATTTGTGCTTCAAGAAATAAATCCATGCCTTTTTTGCTATGATCATCAATGAATGTGACATAGTAATGAGAGCCTCCAAGATATGTCACCGGAGAAGGTCCCCACACATTTGTGTGTACTAAATCCAACCTTCCTGCCTTTAGCATCTTGCCACTTTTCAAGAAACTGACATTTATCTGTTTCCCTATAATGTAACTCTCACACATGTCAAGATCAACTTCCTTCATACATCTTCGGCTCATGTGGCCAAGTCTGTAATGCCACAACTCTGTTGTGCTCTTTACAACATTAGTTTCAATACTTTTATTTAAACCAGTAGTCATATACAACGTATCTATTTTTTTTAGTAACCTTTCAGGTGCTATCTGAGAATACTACTAAATGTCCACACTCATCAAGATGCCCAATAGTAATGAGGTTCTTCTTTGGTTCAGGAATGTGTCTTACATTTTGCAGAGTCCACTTGTTCTTGTTTGGAAGTGTAATGTCAATGTCTCCAATTCCTACCACATTCAAAGCTTCTCCATCTGCCAGATATACTTTCACAAAGTCACCTGTAACATAATTTCACATCAATTCCCAATGGAAAGTTGTATGAAAAGAAGCCCCTGAATTCAGCATTCAGTCATCAACAGAATTATGAACTGCCAACAGTAGTGCATCCTATGCTTCTTCAATTATCACATTTGCACCATCAATTTCTATCTTCTTAGGATTTGTGCAGTTCCTCTTTATGTGACCAGTTTTGCCACAATTCCAGAAGTTGCTTGTTTATCAGGCCTTGACTTGATATTGCCTCTATGTTTTGATTTCGATCTTCCTCTGTTTGAGATCTTGTCATGTGATCTCCCTCTAAAATCAACATTTAATACTGAACTTGAACTTGAGATCCCGCCAGAATCTTTCATGCGCACATCCTCAGCCAAAATCAAATCATGAATATCATCATATTTCAGTTTAAATTTACCTGCAGAATTATCGAAAGCTATCCTCGTCGTTTCCCAACTATTTTGCAATGAAGCCAACAAGATCAGTGCACGTATCTCATCATCAAA
The DNA here is from genome assembly GCA_022702705.1 of Papilionanthe hookeriana x Papilionanthe teres. NCBI lineage: Eukaryota > Viridiplantae > Streptophyta > Magnoliopsida > Asparagales > Orchidaceae > Papilionanthe > Papilionanthe hookeriana x Papilionanthe teres. The sequence goes on from CM040422.1 coordinate 117,050,701, forward strand.
TTTAGTTTCCACAGACAATCATTGATTTGTGATAGTATTAAAATCATTCAGGTGTTGTACAACAAACATAACTCCTGTCATCTTTCAAATTGAATAATTTTTTCATCACATATGCCTTGTTATTTGTCGATGGCTTTTCATACATACCTGACAGGGCTGCCATAAGATCTGTAGTAGTCCTTTCCTCGACGACATTATGTGCTATAGACCTAGACAAAGTTAATCGAATAACCCCCAAAACTTATCGATCCAACTATTTCCATTCAGCCTCATCCATTATTTTCAGTCTTTTCCTCAATAACAGAAGATGAAGACGAGAACAACTATTTTCTCTTTTTTTCTTTTTTTCTTTTTATACTCATCAACTTGTCTCCACTTAACACATGAGGCCTACTTAAGCCATTCAAATCCAAACAAGTGATGAGAAGGACAAAAAATTATCTGAAATATATTTTTTTATACATAGATAAAATGATAAATAGATAAAAATTAAAATTTAGATATTAAACATATGAGTAGATAACAATTGAGTGGCCTGTATGTAAATCTATCCAATTAAAAACGTGGCCGAATAAGAATATGCAACCTCATCGTACACTTAGGCCCCAGCCCTCTCCGTTGTTTTGCTTTTGAGTCCAAAACTCCTTTAGCGAACAGAATCTTCAGCGCTGGCGCTCTCTTTCTAGAACCTTTTTAGATAAAGTATAAAATGCTGAGTCAGCATCTGCCCCACCTTGCTTTTATCCAACTCCCCTTACCCCTTTAATTTCATGTATTTTTTTTATAATATTTTTCTATTTAAAAAAATAATTAAAATGAAATTTTGTAAGGGAAGATACTATTTTGATATATTTCTCATAAAAAGGATATAAAATTTGAGCAGTTGAAGAATAGCAGTGAAAAATAAGAATATTTAAGAATATTAAAGATATAATATTTAAAAAGTTAGCCGGAGTCTTGGCTGAAGTCAAGCGAGTGAAAATAACACTATTATTTAAATAGAGAATTAAATTAAAAAATCTATTTTCCACCGACCGCAATCATTTCCTCCATTCCCGTTCTCTGTTCCCTCGTCAGTATAAAATAAATAACTAAATATGTAAATAATACGAAGCCTATTTTTCGCAGATAATCCACGGAATTTTGTGGTCCACTTAACTCAAATATTTGAAAATTAGTATTAATTAGGAGAAAATATTAAATCAGGACTCCGCACGTAGAGCTACGTGGGAGTCCAATCAAATTACGTCATGTGACGTGTGATAGAAAAAAAAAATTGCTCAGTAACACAAGGAATATTTTCTTCGTGTTATTCTACATTATTCAGGTGTTATTGTATATTATTTATATGTTATTGATGTGTTATTGTGTTATTATAACACTGAAAATATTCTCAGAACAGAATAACACTTGAATAACACAATAACACATGAATAACGCGAAATAATACAGGAGAATATCCCCTGCATTACTGGGTTTTTTTTTTTTACTACATGCTAATGTAGCGAATTTCATTGGACTTCAAGACGTAGTGCTACGTATGAAAGATCTGATGTAATATTTTCTTCTTTCGGACTTGAAATTTATTTTACTTCTGTAGCATATGAAGAAAAAAATAGTCGTTTCGACTTATATGTTTATTTCTAAGAAAGATTATTTTCTCATCAATTAAGAAAATATATTTCATTTAATTTCTTCACAATTAAATAAGTACATGAAAAATGTAGCATTTTAATTTCTTTAACACTTTAATTTTCAAGATTAGCCCTCCTATTAGGCGTCTGCCATACCTAATAATTTTTTTCCAAAAAAAAGACCTATATAAGCATAAGCAAGAAGTATTATCCTTTGATTGACAAGTGTCATTCAGATGTTGGCAATGTTGAAATATTTATTGATATTACTTTTTTCTATGTCTCGGAAGTCGACAAAGTATATCTAAATTTGATCTTATTTTTATTAAATATTTTTAAAGATGCCATCCCAACATATGCCGATGTTTTAATTCATGATACTACAACCCCTTCATGGACCCAATTTTATCACCTGGGGCTTCTTTAACAACTGCGGATTCTACGCTTTGACGTTCTTAAACCACTTATAAGCCAACAGATAATTTCGTAGGGATGGTTACTTGTTGACAAGTTGTTATTCTTATTCGATGTACTCTTTATGTGCAAAGATAATTAAAATACCATTGAGATTGAGATTTCATACAATTCAATCTTTCATTATAGAACTAAGTTTATCACACTCAGCATCACATTTAGCATGACCCTCTTAGTTTGCCTTCGTTTTCACCTATATAAATTGCAGACTTATTTATGAAGTTCCATTAATTTTCGGGTTTTTGCTTCCCGTAACATCATGACTTTATGAGAGGGATTTTAAAGTTATCCGAATTATTCATTGCCATATACTTATCAGAACATGTGTACGATGTTTATGATATAAATATATAGTCATTAATATTGTAATCTATCATTTTTTTTGTTAAGAATTTTTTTATTATTATTATATCTACAAAATTTATTCAAAGAAATTGCCAAATATGAGATTTTGGATGTGTGATATATATATATGTGTGTGTGTGTGTGTGTGTGTGTGTGTGTGTGTGTATAATTTTGTTCTGAATAGCATTTTAGGTTAGCTTGCCCTGATTTAGTGCTTTATAATATGAATAAAACTCATTTATACTTGCATTATAAAACATATTACTATTAAACAGTATGATAAATAAATATATAAGTAATATGTTGTTGTGGGAAAATCGACTTGGCTAGAAGAAAAGAAAAGAACACAAGCAAACACAAAAAGGAACACAAAACAATTTACGTGGTTCGATCCAAATGGATCTACATCCACAGGAGGGAAACGATCATCAATACCACTAATACAAAGGCAAGAGAATACATAGCTTTACATGATGAGCCCTCATCTTCATGGCCTCACTCTTTGCTCCCAATACCCTTCAAGATGCTCTCCTCATCTTCCTCCAAAGCTAACCTCACTCTCTTCAATTCTTAGACAGCCAAAAGAAGATGGCGGAAAACATAGCAACAAGCAAGAAACGAGAGAATAAACAGAGAAAGAAATCTGCAGACAGAAAATATAGAAAAACACAAACGAACCCTGCCGTTTACCTTTTCTCCTCGTTGGTTCCTGGAAGCGCAGAGTTCCCCCACAGAACAGCGCCAATTCTTTCTTGTTCTGTCTCCTGGACTGTCAAACTGGGAGGAACAGTGAAAAATACCGAATTCTTCTTCCTTGCCCAGAAATCTGGACAGTCGAATTCCCCCAGGCAGAAGAACTTCTTTGTTGCCAAAACCTGTAGCCGAGAAGTTCCTCCAGTACAGTTCTTGATCTTTGAATGACCTTCCTCCTCTAGCCAAGAAGTACCGAATTTCCCACAGACGGTGCCAACTGTTGTGGGAAAATCAACTTGGCTAGAAGAAAAGAAAAGAACACAAGCAAACACAAGAAGGAACACAAAGCAATTTACGTGGTTCGATCCAAATGAATCTACATCCACTGGAGGGAAACGATCATCAATATCACTAATACAAAGGCAAGAGAATACATAGCTTTACAAGATGAGCCCTCATTTTCATGGCTTCACTCTTTGCTCCCAATACCCTTCAAGATGCTCTCCTCATCTTCCTCCAAAGCTAACCTCACTCTCTTCAATTCTTGGACAGAATTTTTCTCACTTTTGGAACCTTTCTTGCTCGATCTCCGCATAACAGATTCTGTTGAATCATAGCCATCTGAGGCATCTGTTGATAAGATAGCAGACGGTTGACACAGCTTCACCCCAGACACTTTTGGGTAGACCTGCATTCAACAACATATGTGCAAGAAAAAAAAAATAATCATATGACCCAAACTTATTGAGTTCAAATAAATTAATAACATTTTTCTTAACAAAAAATTGTGTGAGTAGAAATTTTATTATTGATATGCTATCAATAAATTTTCATCATCTGACACATATCTTTATGCATGACATAGATCTCAAGATAATTTTTTGAGAAAAAATAACTAAACTTCAATTAAGAGTTCCGATTTCAAGAAATTTATAATCAAACTGGTCAGCTCGACGAGATAGACCCATTAGTACTAACAAGCTCTTATCAAGCTATTAAACCATATTTGGAAGTCTTTCAGAGACATTTGAAATGTCAAACGGATTTCGAATCCAACGAGTTCATAGTTGAATCGGGTGTCTCAACAAGACAAATCCAGAAAGCCTAAGATCACTCAATTCCGACATCATTAAGGGATTTAAATATCCATAAAATGTCGTTTGATCAATGGAAGCTCTCTGAGCCGTCCGATCAAAGTTGTTCATATTTATTCATTAATTGCACTTAGAACTCAAAAAATAGCGCCCCGCCCTTCTCATGAAAATGGCATGGAGCTTGAGAATTGAGGACAGCTTGAGGCTTGAGAAAGAGCTAAAGTCCAACATCACTCTTGCCGCCAAAGACCACAGATAATCGTCGTTGACTGACATCGACCGCCGCCGAGTGCTACCGAACACCGTCGACCACCACCTGTTGGTTGCTATCGATCACTATTAATCGACCATCGTTGACCATTGTTGACTACCGCCTATTGGCCTCTGTCGATTGCTACAATCTTCACCGCACCTTATAACAAGTTCGTCCGCACATCAACATTAAAACTTGGGTAACCTAGTAACCATTTCACATTGTGGGACAAGTTGTTGCAACTGTAATATCCAGTTCCTAGTAGATCTCTTCAACTTAGCCAAACCCTGTGGTTTTTACCTTCCCGAGTTTTCCACATAAAAACTTATGGTGTCTCTACTGATTGGTTTTTTTTATCTGAGTGTGTGCTGAATCTTCAAACAATACTAAGACAATAATCAATTACCCTACTGCAATGAATTTTCTTAAACGCATTAGTTTGACACTTTTTGTGGCTACCGAAGCATCGTCTGACATTGTCTTCAACTCTAAGACATCAAACCACTACTTTATTTCCCAATGATGTACATCATCCAACTGGAGAATGAACCTTATTTGCATCTTAAAGTTCATCTCTGGAGCATTCTTCGATGTGTGTGTGGGGAGGGGGGAGTTTCATTACAATCTCAAAAGGTGGTTCACATTAATGTCATATAATGGGGTTGTCTTCTTGCAGCCTATTCAAACACAAAGTCTTTCATAACTTCTTGTAATCTGGTGGCAACCTCCACTGAAGTCTCAAAAAGTCATTCACGCTAACCTCTCGGGCACGACTGTGGTGGGTAATAATCCCACATTTCGTTCAGATAACAAGTCTTTGAAACCCACTCCTATGCTAGGAATAATCTTCATCGCAAATAACGCTTCCTCTTCAACCAACTTAAAAAGATGTTCTCCTCAAGACTCGATACATGGTCTGCTTTACAAGTTCATGTGGAAAAGGCCTCCATTGAGCCGACAAAAGATTCAAAACCAATAACTAATGAGTTGTTAAACATTATTCTTGAGTATGGCTGCAACCATATATTCAAGAAAACATACAGTCTATTTCGACCTAAGCCCCAGTCTCAAGAAACACATAGCATCTCTGTCACCTCATTCTCGGTTTGATCAATCCCAAGGGTAATTGATCTGATCTCTTCCATCAAAGGCTACAATCGTCAAGCAGAAGCTTTGACTAACATCGTCGAATAGGTCAAAAATCCTTGATGGATTTCCTAAAACCTCTTCCAAAACAATTACGGTCATCAAGAAAAGCTTAGACCAACAACCTAGGATAGTTCAATCATTCTTTGTGAATTTCATATGAATTTGTCTGTTACGGGTTAATGTCGCCGATCATCTCCAGTTATAAAACCTAGGACAAGTCTTACACTCTTAATGGATTCTTCTTTCAACCTTGCTCTTGGAAGTCGAGCCCAAGAGACAAACTCGATGGAAAGATACAGTACTCCTGGAAGTCGAGCCAGAGAGTCAATACTCGATGGGAGACTACCATGCCCATGGAAGTTAAGCCCACGTGGCAAGTCTCAAAGAGAAGCTACTATGCCCTTTAAAGCCAACCCTAAGAGGTAGGACTCGAGGGGAAGAAACGATACTCCTAAAAGTCGAGCCTTAGAAGAAAGACTCGATAGAAAGTTATCATTCCCCTGGAAGGCAAGCTCAAGTGGCCAGACTCGATGGGAATATTCGATATCCCTAAAAGTTGAGCCTAGGAGACAAGACTCGATAGGAAGCTACCATGCCTCTAAAAAATGAGCCCAAGAGGAAACTCTCTATGGGAGGCTAGTAGTTGGCAAAGTTCTCAAGACTCCGAGAGAGCAAGTAGTTGACAGGGTATTCACTCAATGGCCTCAGAAAGCAGCAAGCTTTAGAAGACACATGCACATCAAAGACCTCAGAATGATAGAAACTTCATAATGCACAGGTACATCAAAGACCTCAGAAGGCTACAAGTATCAGAAAGCACGGGTTCATTCCAAGCTCCTATAAGACATAAGTCTAAGAAGACACTAGCCTCAACCTTCTTTTAGGCTCATAAACGACTTTCTTCTTCTGAGAAATTCCTAATCACATGTTAGGTAGAGTCGGAGACTCCACCTTTACCATACTCTCTTGTCTATTAATAGGCTAAAAAACTGTTCACATTTATGATAAAATTTAATTACAACCATTAAAAGAAATTGAAATTTGAATTAAATCTTTTGTCCTTCGAGTTTCCAGCCTTTGACCTTTCAGCTTCCAGCTTATAGTCTTCTGCGTTACAGTCCTTGGTCGTCCTCATTCAATATATATATATATTTTTATATATATATATATATATATATATATATATATATATATATATATATATATATATAAAAGACATGTCAGCTTTAAATATATATATAAAAGACATGGCAGCTTTAAAAAAAAAAAAATCGTAGAACCTTTCCAATTATTTCATCCGCCTCGTGCTTCCCAATCCCAATTGAGCTGGCTTGGTTTTTCACGTATGTACTTCCCTATTCAATTCCCATGCGAATCCAACATGGCAATAACCGGAAATCTGTGATGTATGTATGCTATACTTGTAATATGATTAAATATTATATTATAGCCTTGTATTAACCAGTAACATATATATATATATATATATATAAGGCTATGGATCTTGATATTTTTAGATGATGAAATTAGTACCGCCTGAAATAACTGATATGCTATCAACAAATTCTCATCATAGGACATGTATCTCGATGCATGACATAGATTTTAAGTCAACATTTTTAGCAAAAGACATCTAAAGTTCAATTAAGAGCGTTTGGAGCTCCGATTTCAACAAACTTATAGTTAAACAGACCAGCTCGACGAGACGAAACCAATGGTACCAACATTGATTCATCTGAACCAAAACCATGTTTAAAAGTCTTCCAGACACATTTTAATGGTCAAACGGATGTCTAATCTAGCAAGTTCATAGTTGAATCGAGTGTCTCAGCAGGACGAATCCAACGAGCCTATGATCACTCAATTCTGACATCATCCAAGAACATAAATGTCCATCAAATGCAGTCCAAGCAAAGAGAAGCCCTTTAAGCCGTCCAATCAAAGTGTTTCATATTTCTGTATTAATTGCACTTTCAACTCTATAAATTGAGCCTCACCCCTCTCATGAATAAGGGAGAGAACTTGAGAATTGAAGAGAGCTTGAGGCTAAAGAAAGAGTTTGACGCTTTGAGAAAGAGTCGAAATCCATAATCACTCTTGTCACCTTCAATCACAGTTGACCACCTCCAACCATCGTCGACCACCATTTGATGGTAACTATCGATCGTTATCAGTCGACCACCGTCGACTGCCACCTATTGGCCTCCCAATTGCTATTGGTCGCCGCATGCTTCCTACCACAAGTTCATTCGCATGTTGGTGTTGTAACTTGGGAAACTAGGTAACCCTTTTCATGTCTGTTGGACAAGTGATTGTAACTGTAATCTCCATTTATAGTGGATCTCTTCAACTGGGTCAAGCCCTGTGGTTTTCTCACTTTTCGGATTTTCCACATAAAAACAACTGGTGTCTTTACTAGTTGTTTTCTTTTATCCGAGTGTGTGTTGAATCTTTAAGCAGCGCTAAGACAATAGTCTATTACTCTACAACAGTAAATTTTCTAGCATGCATCACTTTGGCACTGTCTTTGGGAATCAAAGCATCGTTCGACATTGTCTTCAACTCTAGACGTCAAGCTCCTAATTCATTTCCCAATAATGAACATCATCCAACATGCGAAGGAACCTTATTTGCATCTTAAAGATCATATATGGGGCATTCTTTGATGTGGGGGCAAACCTTCACTGCAGTCTAGAATGGTCTTTCACGTTAATGTCCTGGACACGATTATAGTGGGGTTATCTTCTTACATCTTATTCAGACACAAAGTCTTGCACAACTTATTTTAGGCTAGGGGGCAACCTTCACAGCAATCTAGGAAGGTCGTTCACATTAACATCCCGGGCACGACTAAGGTGAGGTAGTCATCCCACATTTGTTTCAAACAGCAAGGTTTTGAAAGCCGCTCTAAACGGGGAGCAATTTTCATCACAACGCTTCCTCAGTGCCCCATCATAGTGGAGTTCCTCTTCAACCAAACTAAAATGTCGATCTCTTCAATAGTCGATACATGGGCTACTTTACATGTTTTTGTGGAAACACCTCCGTTAGGAGGGCAAAAGATTCAAAAGCCACAAGTAACGAGTTGCTAAACATTATTCTTAAGTATGGTTGTAACCATATTTCAAGGGAAAAATATGGTCTTTTGTGACCCTCACCCCAGTCTCGAGAAACGTAGAGCTTCACGTCATCTTGGGTTTGATCGATCCCAGGGGGAGTTGATTCGACCTCTTTCATCAAAGGCTATAGTTATCAAGTGGAAGCTTTGACTAACAGCCTCAAATATGTTAAAAATTCTTGGTGAATTTCCTTCGACTTCTTCCATAATAGGCTACGATCCACAAACAAAAGCATCGACCAACAACCTAGGATAATTCAATCATCCTTATTGAATTTCATATAACTTTTTCCATTACGGGTTATACAACCCAGGATGAGTTTTACATCTTTAATGAATTATCCTTTCAACCTTGATTTAGTAAGTCTAGCCCAAGAGGCAAGACTCGGTGTGAGGATACTGTACCCATGAAAGTCAAGCCAAAGAAGCAAGACTCAATGAGAAGCTACGATGCCCCTGAAAGTCAAGTCTAAGAGGTAAAACTCGATATGAAGATATGATACTCCTGAATGTCAAACCTAAGAGGCAAGACTCGATGAGAAGCTGTCATGCCATAGAAATAAAGCTCTAGAGGCAAGAATAGATGAGAAGATTTGACACCCCTGGAAGTTGAGCCAAGAGGCAAAACACGATAGGAAGCTACCATTCCTCTAGAAGACCAACACAAGAGGCAATTCTTGAAGGGAAGCTAGTAGTATACATGGTCTTCACTAGAAAACTTCAAGAGAGCAAATGGTTGATAGGATGTCCACTCGAAGAGCTCAAAAAAATATAAACCTTAGAAGACACATGTACATCAAAGACCTCAAAAGGCTATGAGCCTCAGGGACAACTTTTTTTTACACCGCAGTGTGAATGAAGATCTCATTGATAGTCTACTACGTGGCACAGAGATAATTTTCTCCTTCATAGCAACACGAAAGAAGATCTCGTTAGTAGCCTGATACCCAGGATAGAAACAACTTTTTTTTATGGGAAATCTCTGACCACCTGCTAGGCAGAATAGGAAACTCCACCTCCACCATACTCTTTATGCATATTTATAAAATTAAAAAAAAACTATTCGCTTTTTTGATAAAAATTAATTTAAGCCATTAAAAAAAAACTAAAAATTAAATTAATTCTTTTGTTCTTTTAGTTTCTGGCCTTGACCTTCCAAATTCCGCATCAGAGTCTTCTGCCGTCCTCATTCAGAGTATACAGATATAAAAAAAGACATGGCAGCTAATAGAGAGAAGAAAAAAAATAAAATAAAATAATAAAAAATAAAAATAATAATAAACTGAATAGCCTTTCCAGTTATTTCTTCTGCCTTCTCGCCTCTTGGTTCCAATTGAGCTGGCTTGGTTTTATACACATAAAGCTCCCTATTTAATTCCCTGTGATGTCCGTATGATATATTTGTGAAATGATTATATTATATATATATATATATATATATACACACTAACAAAAATAAAAGACTATCGATCTTGATATTTTCGATGATGATATTGATCATGTCTGAAATAAAAGGCAACTGATACGCTATTAATAAATTTTCATCACCTCACATGTATGTTGATGCATAGCATGGCCTCAATGCAACTTCTTAAGTAAAAGATATTCAAACTTCAATTAAGAGTTATCTGGAGCTCCGATCAAACTGACCGGCTCGACGAGACGGACCCAATTATACGAACATTGATTCAATCTGAACTAAATTGAGCCTGATTAAGTCATTAAACCATGTTTGGAAGTCTTCTAGATATATTTGAAAAGTCAAATGGATGTCGCTCAACAAGATGACTCCAACGAGCTTAAGATCACTCAATTATGACATCATTGAAGCACTTAAATGTCTATCAAATGTTGTCTGATCAAGAGAAGACCTCTGAGCCATCCGATTAAAGTGTTTTATATTTCTGCATTAATTGCATTTGGAACTCTATAAATAGAGTCTCAGCTCTCATGAAAAGTGGATGAAGCTTTAAAATTGAGGAGAGCTTGAGGCTTGAGGAGAAGCTTGAAGCTTGAAGAAGAGCTGAAGTTCAGCATCACTCTAACCATCATCGACCGCCGCTGATAGGCGTTGACAACCGTTGATCGGCGTCGACTGTCGCCAGCCGCCATCGACATCTTTCGATCGCCCCCGATCACCGTTGACCACCTTCGAACCCTGTCGATCACCACTTTTTGATCGCTATCAATCTCTATCGGTCGATCATTACCGACCACCGTCGACTGCCACCTATTAGCCACCGCCGATTGTCATCAGCCGCTATCCACTCTTTGCAACAAGTTCATCAACACATAAACTTTGTAACGTGGGAAGCCTAGCAACTCATTTCTCTCCTGTGAGAATTTGCAACTGTAATCTCTAATTTATAGTAAATTTCTTCAACTGAGTCAGACTCCGTTCTTTTTTCTAATTTCAAATTTTCTACTTAAAAACTTTCGATTTCTCTAGTTGCTATTTTCTTTTAGCTGAGTGCCTGTTGAAACTTCGAGCAATGCTAAAAAAATAATTGGTTCCTCTATCACAATAAATTTCCTAGGACTCGCCAATTATTTATTATTATTATAACAAAAAAATTATAACCGTCGATGCCATTCGTAAGCCCTGTACAAACAGAAAGACAAAGCACTCTCTCTCTCTCTCTCAAATCTAAAGGCCATTCCACGATTTAATCCCAATACTAATAGAAAGTCTATAATTTAAAAAAAAAAAAAAATCTTAAATTTAAGACGCTATCCTCAAACCGTCCAAATCTATAAAACCCCTATTTCATTCCATCCCCACATCCAACCTCGATCGCAAATTAGGAAAAAAAAACCCCCTTTCTCCAATATGAACTCACTAGTTCCAGAACTTCCCGAAGAAATCGGCTTGGAGTGTCTCATCCGTGTCCCCCACCATTCCCTCCCTCTTCTCCGACGAGTCTGCCGCCGTTGGAAACAAGCCACCGAATCCCCCCTCTTCCACCACCTCCGCCGCTCCGCCAACTCAACCCACCACCTCATCATCCTTTCTCAACTCCACCCTTCGCGCTCTCCCTCCTCCGAATCCTCTTTCAAGTACTACCCCTTCCCCACATCCTTCCGCCTCGCCACCCTCCACCTCTCCTCTGGCGAGTGGTCCTCTCTCCCTCTAACTACCTTCTTCCCTCGCGGCCTCCCCCTGTTCTGCGGCCTCGCGGCCTCGGGTCTATATCTCGTCATCATCGGCGGCTGGGAGCCCGATACCTTCACACCCTCCAACGCCATCTACATCTACAGCTTCCTCTCCGCCAACTGGCACCGCGGCAACCCCATGCCCGGCCCCTCCCGTTCCTTCTTCGCCTGCTCCGCCGGCCCGACCGGCCATGTATTCGTCGCCGGAGGCCACGACGAGGAGAAGAATGCTCTGAAATCGGCGATGGTTTACGATATTGCAAAAGACGAGTGGACGATGTTGCCGGAGATGGCGAGAGAACGGGATGAGTGCACGGGAGTGTTTGATGCTAAAGGCGGGCTTTTTCGGGTGGTCGGCGGCTACCCTACCTTGATGCAGGGGAGATTTGAGCGGAGCGCGGAGGCGTTTGATGTGGCGGAGTGGCGGTGGGGGGCGGTGGAGGAGGAAGCAGTACCGGAGGGAGAGTGTTCGAATAGCTGCGTGGTGGGAGGAGATGGGAGAATCTATGCATGCGGAGGAGGGAAGAAAGCGGTGTTGGTGAAGCAAGGGGATGAGTGGAGGGAGATGGTGGAGTTGCCGGAGGATGTTAGAGTTGCCACAAAGATGGTGGCTTTGATTGGAGGGTTGATGGTGGTGGGGAGTAGGTGTTCCGGCGGGGCTCAGGCGGCATATGTGTTGGAGATGAAACAGGGGGTGGCGACTGGGTGGCGGGGGGTGGAGATTCCGAAGGAATATTCCGGCCATGTTCTTAATGCTTGCTGTCTTGATATCTAACGACCCAATATTAAGTTAAAAACTTCAGGTTCTGCAGTTTGATTTTGTTGATAGGGTAATGCTCTGTTCCACCAATTTTGAGTAAATTACTTTTTATGTTCAAAATAATTGCTGGTTCTCACTGAAAACTAGTGCTGAGCATTTCATTCTTTTGGATGGATTGATAAAATCGAATTAATCTAACCCAAATTTAATTCTATTTAAATTATTCTGTCTTGAATAATCCAAAATTTAATTGTTAATTGGAGTTTTGTTTTGAATAATGATTAATAATTATATATTTTATATGTAGAAAATTGACTTAGATTTCATGAATCCTCAATTTAATTTTAAATTTTCGATGTTTTTTTTTCATTTGGTTAAATAAAAATTAAATTGAGCCATCATTCAAAAATTAAATGAGGTATTAAATATTTATTTTTGATCGAATAAAACAATCAAATTTATTTGCTTCAATTCAATTTTTGAGTTTTATTCAAATAATATAGAGGGGAAAATAGGTGGCCAAATTGAATATATGTTAAACAAATTAAAGAAAATAAAGAAAAGAAAAGAAAGAAAAAAAAAAAGAATCAATTAAAATTTTAAACTTTTTAAAATAAATTCAAGGATTGGGGAATTCATTGATTCCATCAATACAGGAGATATCCCGAGAAATGTTTCACTGTAACTGTGGATGGGTTACTTTTTTATGAGTTTCTTTTATTGTTATTATTTATTAGAGTTTGATTGAGATAGAAAATATATTTTATAAGTGAGGAAGTACAGTCAGTCGAACATAGTAATAGACAATCATTTTTAGATGAGCAGCAACACAGAGTTCCTTACCTAAACGGTCGACAAGATATTACAAATGGAAGTTCCTCACGGCAGTCGTCAGCCCTCAGAACAATTGATGGAAAGCACTCTCCCGGGCCATAAATAGATCAATATGAGACATCCCAGGTTTTATTAAATACAAAAACCTTGTAAATTTCTCAAAAAAAACTCATTTAAAATATTTATGATTAGGGAGATGATATATATTTTTGTCATATTGGGACCTAGGCCTATAAATAAGGGAACATTATGCTTATCTACTAATACTCCTTCACTCACTCACCCACTCTCTCTTTGTCTTAATTAGAACGTTACATTCATTGAGCGTGTTTCCTGGATAATTTTGAATTCAACGAGTTTTAATTTTATTAAATTGGACTTTAATAAAGATGTAATTATGTATATTTCTTCAAAGTAGGTTGGATGAAAACGTGTCGAGCTTGAGCTCAAATACAATTCGGCGAATTTGAATCAATTCATGAGCTTGAGCTTGAGCTCCATTATATTTTCAATGTTTTAATAACTATAATTAAATTTTTTATTACTTTTAATAAATTGTAAGCATAATTTATATTAATTTTTTTATTAAATAAGCTTACCTAATTACACAATGAAGTAGTTGACTGTCGTGAGTTTATCATAGCTTTGCTAACGAGCCCAATCTGAACTAATCTCGACTCAATTCATTTTGCAGTTACTCTGTTTTTCAATAAATTATTAATATAAATATACTTAAATTCATTAAAATTAAAATTTAAAATTTTAATTATAATTATTAACGAGATTAAAGTATTATATTTGATCTTTTTCATCTACTGATTTCATCATTTTTAATTTTTATCAATGTATTTTTTTTAATTTTAATATAACAATTATTTGAATCAAAATTATTTTCTCTATAGCTTTAATGATAAATCAACTGAAATGACTCATATTTGTACAAATTATTTCAGTATAAAAGTATCCATAACAAAATTAAAACTTAATTTATTCAACAGTTATTTTTATCTGAAAATTTTTTTTTTTAGATTTGATTTTTTCTTACATATGTTTTTTAAAACATGTTTAATTATATCTTAATAAAAAAATTTTGTTTTTAATAAAATCCTACTTATGTGCCACATAGGCAAACGATTTGGTCACTTTTAAAGTAATTAATTCATAATTAAGCTCTAAAATGTGTACTAACCTCATGTGTTTGCGCACGCTCTTGCAAGCTGGCGACATGCCTGAAGATGCACCAGTGCCTCGGGAGAAATATTTAGGTACGGAGTACGCACGCAGTTCTGCGTGCGTACTCCATTGAATAACCTCCCAATAACCTAGTTATTGGGGGTTATTGAGAGCTTATTGGAGGTATTAACTTCAATAACCCCGCAATAACCCCTCAATAACCTACCAGTACACGTATTGACGCGCTCATGTTAGGGGGGTTTATTGTGAGGTTATTGGGGGTATTAACCCCAATAACACCCATCTAACCGTAGTACGCACGCAGACTGCACATGGCACAGGAATCTGTTTCGAAGCTTTTTTACTAATTTTTTGTAGAACTTTTTTTTACTATTTTTAGCTATTTTTAAAAGGACAAACGTAATATAAAATTTAAAAATATCCAGAAATTTTAAATCAACTGTATTTTTTGATACAAACTTCCTCTTTCGCATTATTTTTAAAAGAAATAATACATTTAGACATAAAAATTTAGATTTGCTCAAATTTTTTTCTTTTATGCCCCATTTCTCAAGCTTATAAATACCCCCCATTGGGGTGTTCGGGAGGACACACCTGTCTTTCCGGTTTGCATTCCAGATGGCGAAGCCAGGGCATTTCCTTGCAAACTGAATGGGTAGGTTTCTTTCACTCGATGGATCGAACTTGAAGGGGATCAAGACGCATGATTTTACAACTAGGTTGGAGATGATCTCATGACCTGTTATTCGGTTTAAAGTGATCCCATGACCCATGATTCTACGATTGGATTAACCCTATGACTCTTATAGGACGACCTCATCAGACATATCAGATTGGAAGGGATCAAGGCTCATAGTCCTACGAAAAAGGTAGCTATCTTCCCTTGAAAAAGGTTTTGACAGACTTCATAGGACAAATTGGGTTGGAGGCGATCAAGGTTCGTAGTCCTAGGGCAAGGCAACATCTTTCCTTCAATAAGGCGTTGACCAATCTCATTGGATAGACCGGCCTGGAGGCGATCAAGACTCGTAGTCCTACTGTGAGGCAAATAAACATGTAATAATTCTAGTTCATGTTGGAGTATTGTATTATAGAAAAGAAGAAATTAAATAGCTAGCTAGTTGTCTTATTGTAGAAAAGGTTTTGGATTAAAATTAGACACGGAATCAAGGAAGCATAATTAGACATAGTATGATGGAAGGATATCAACTGATGATCAAACATCTTAGTTCTGGATCATATAATTTATCCTAATATTTGATAATACTACGACAATACTCACGAACAGTAGATTGTCAATTTGGACGTATGAAAATTCTATCATAGTGCATTTTTAATATTAATGCACAATCCTCGATGTCTCTAACATTTGTTTAGTTCAAATGTCATTTGGGCTTGTTGAGCATAAGCAACACTCAAGTTTTAGACTATTCGATATGAAAAAGATGCATAGAAGACATTCAAATTATATTATAATATACAGTCAAGTTGCAACTTTGTTGAAAATTAACTCAATTATTTTACAGTTTTAATGTCACACAAATGTGAAGGAGTGCTGCAGAAGATATAATAAATATGACTATTCCTAATATCTAATCTAAAAAATCAAATATTAAAATATTAAGTCCATTTTCAACATGAAGTATGTTATGACTTTGGTGTACAGCACTTTTCAAATTTTGAATTATCTATGCTTCTCAACTTTAAATAATTTCTACCAAAATACTTTTTTATTACATCTAAAAGAATTCCTATCAATCTATTTATATCCATTCTCAAAATTACTATTCAACCTTGGAGAATTGAATATTTATTCCAAAGGCAAGTTGTGCAATAGCATACTTCCACTATAATAGACTTTGAGAGTCTATGAAAAAGACATTTACATATGTCACAATTTTTATTTATTTATAAATCAAACATGTAAATTTTAATTTTTGCATTTATAATACTCATATTTTTCACATCCCAT
This sequence comes from Papilionanthe hookeriana x Papilionanthe teres, assembly GCA_022702705.1. NCBI lineage: Eukaryota > Viridiplantae > Streptophyta > Magnoliopsida > Asparagales > Orchidaceae > Papilionanthe > Papilionanthe hookeriana x Papilionanthe teres. The sequence continues at coordinate 117,067,374 of CM040422.1, forward strand.
CAAAAATATTATTCTCACTAATTTCTAAAAAAAAACATAAGAATGTAAAAATGAGAATTTAGATGTTTGATGTGTAAATACGTAGGAGTTGTGTGGTATTTATGCAGATCTTCCATAAATTAAATACTATAGCACATCCACCGACCGAGATATTAATCAAATCTAAATTTGGAAATAAGAAGAAAATATAGCACATCACAGCTTTTCTTTCGTTATTATCCGAATGGCCAATTTGCGTGTAAATATCAAAAAAAAAAAATTTCTATTCAATAAACTTTTAACAAATTTAAAATTCCAACTCCTCCGACAATGCTTTCAGCAAACGTCTATAGGCAAGACGTGTGAAGATCACACCGTTGAAAGTGGTTAGAAAAAATATTTAGAAAAAGATTAAATATGAAGACTGCAAAATCCTCCAAGAAAGCCAACGGTAAAAGATACAAATCGATGGCACATCGCCAGGCATTTTATTGAGGACCGTGATTTTTTGTTGATGTTTGTGTTGAATTCTGATTTGTCTATGAATCACACATAAGGAATAGAGTATAAAGAAAAGTAGAAAGAGACAAGAAGAGATTGAATAGTAATTTGTCATGATCAATTATGTCGTATTCGTGAAATGATTCGACTACTCTTATTTTAAAGGAATCCATATTGGGTATTTTGTTAGTTTACATATTTAAACATGTCTTTCAACAACTTTCTAACTTGGTCGACTGATCTTAGTTGGTTTTGGGTCAGCCGGCTGATACGGCGTGATTGTCGGCCTTTAATCATTGATGAGGAACTTCTGAGACGACCCTTGGATTGTTGGGGATACTATGGGACTAGATCTTCCCTTGGATCGGTTTTGCATACCGTAAGAGAGTTGTCTATTGCATCTAATCGACTTCTGTAACTGTTAGCTTGGATGTTCTTTCATCTTGCATCTGATTGATGGTTTGGGCTTGGGTCGTCGGTCGTCTTTTTGTCCACTTCATGGCTCGGTCAATTTTGTCCTTGCAGACTTAGCTTCGCTGTACTCTTCTCTTCTGGTCCAACAGATCTTCTAGAACCAACACCGACATATTTTTAATGTACAATACAATTTTTTTAATATTTTATTTATCATTATTTCTTTTTTGTCGGTGAGTTTCTAACATGAAATTTTTTAATGTAGAAGAAAATATCCAATTATAAGACTATCATCTCATCTCTACTTCATATTTCTTTCATTTGACATCTTTTTCGATTCTCATGCTGTAACATCTTTTTCTTTACTTGGGGTGTTTCCATCACGAAAAGTTATTCCTTAAGGATGACGGAAGGTGCGGAAAGTGCGGAAATCAGCAGTCATTGATCTCGAAAAAAGAAAAGAACCTCTCATGAGCCACAACGGTCGCCGTAGGTGCGACATCCTCACCTAATAACATAGCCTCCTTCAACAATCTTAATGTTATTTTTCTAAGATGGGCAATGAGGATTCATTGCCCGTAGATTTGGCAAAGTACCTCTTGATGAGCAAATACTATGGATGCTACAATTTTTTACAAGTACTCTCACGATTTCAATAATTAGTCCTATCTATGTTTCTGAGCCCAAGATTTTTAACATTAATTTTATTAACTTCACAGCTACTTGTTTTATTATGAGACTCTAGAGCTGCAAACATGCAACAGACTTAATTCATTTATCATTCCGACTGTTTGAACTTAATTTGTGTTGAAGTCATTATAGAATAGATTGATTAATTTCTATCAAGCTGACTTTTATGAGCAAATAACTAAAATTAGAGTCATCATGTTATTTATTTTGTAATCAAATGATGAGTCCTTTTGAAAAACCAATTAGTAATGAGAGCTATATTTGCTAATCAAACGAGCTTTTATAGAGTTTATAAACAAGTACTTTGATAAACTTATAAAAATAAAAGTTTTTTAATGAACAATTAACGAAATGAATAACTAAAATGAACATATAAATGCGTAAAATAGATGAACAACTAAAAAATAAATCTTTATCTTACTTTATGTATTATTAATTAAAAGTTTAGTTTAATTTAATATAAATGTGTTTTAACTAAAGTTTTAATTGTGTTTATTTGCAAGCTTTAAATTAAGCTTTAACTAATTTTATTCATAAACATTAAATATAGCTTTGATTGAATTCCTTCGCTAGCTACTACATTCTACTGTGGAGTTCTTGGAACAGTAAAATAATATCTGATCCTCTGATGCATAGTAATTTCTGAATCCCTAATCACGATACTCACCTCCATTATTAGATCTTCATTGCTTTTCTGTAATTTTCTTTTTTCAACACTAACCTTACGATATCATCGAAGTCAAACTTTATATTACCTGAAGAGCTAACTCATCATAGTGACTAATCCATTTCACTTGTTCCGTAATGAAGATAGAATTAATAGTTTCATGTCCGCATCATCAAATTTGATACCCATAAAACACAACTGGCAAGTCACAGTATTGAAATTGTTAAAGTGTTTAGCCAGTGAACCATCTTTCACCATCTTCATGTTCAATAACGCCGTAATTAGAAAAATCTTATCTGAAGTAGAAGGTTCCTTATACATCTTTGTCACTGTTGTCATAAGATCCATATTAACTTTTTCATTCATAGGCGCATTTCTAATATTAATTGACAACCATCGATACCTCTAACATATGTTTAGTTCAAATGTCATTCGATGTTGTTGAGCATAAGCAACATTCAAAACTCAGACTATTAGGCCTAAAAAAGAGACATAAATGACAGTTAGATTATATGATAATGTACAAGTTGCAAAACTGTTGAAAATTAACTCAACTTTTTCAATATTTAATGCCACACAAATGCAAAGGAGTAATGCACAAAATATAATAAATATGAATATTCATAATAGATGATCTAAGTAACCTAATATTAAAATATAAAGTCATTTTCTACACGAAGTATGCCATGACTTTGGGGTCTAATGCTTTTCAATTTCCAAATTATCTATGCTTCTCAATTTTAAATAATTTCTACCAAAATATTTTTTTAATATTACATCTAAATCTTATCAATCTATTTATATCCCATATTCATTTGTACTTTTCAACTTTGCAGAATTGAATAGTTTATTCCACAGATCAGTTGTACAATAGCATACTTCCACTATAATTGACTTTAGGGGTCCATGAAATGGACACTTAAAATTTAATATTAACAAAGAATTAGGGGGGCACTTCTATACATACCACGCAATTATTATTTATTTGCAAATCAAACATGTAAATTTTAAGTTTTATATTTATAACACTCAAATCTTTCATATTCCTTTAAAAATATTATTATCACTAACTTCTAAAACTTGAAGTATACACTTCAAACATCAGAATGTAAAAAATCAAACTTTAGGTGTTAGATACGTAATTAATCCCATTAATCCCATCAGGAAACATTTTCTTCAGAACAGAGAGGTGGTAGGCAACTGTGTCAACCTGGAATGAATTCCCCAATGATTTATACCTCTCAGTCCTGCTTGTACCCCCACCTCTGGTATGATTGATTGGGAAACCAAGTAATATCTCTACTTCATTGGGTTCCAGGGGGGCCGCCCTGTGTTTTCCAATCCACACAAGTTTCCATTTCCTACATTCCTTTATCACGTAATCCCGCACTCTTGGCTCAGGATTGTCACCGACTTCTCGCAAAGCCTTTGTGATATTATCTGTAGTCTTAACAGTGCCAACGGAAGTGTTCAAGCAATTGAGCTGAGTTCTCGTGTCCCATTCAGGCCACCATTGCTTTTTCATGGGCAGGGCCTTTTGGATGGTTTTGGGGGGGATGGGGAGGAGTGGATACCGGCCTTGGATGGGGAGGTTATGGATGTAAGCCCTCTTTCTGGCGGCCGCGCAGAAGTACTTGGAGTCCACAAACTCAGGCTTGATATTGTAAAGAATGCGTGAGATGGTTTCCCAAACTCCTTTGGGTGTGAGAGCGATATTCTCATAGTAGAAGTATGGGGGACCGATGGCTTCATATGGGAGTTTTCTTTGTGTAATGAAGTTGTGGTTTGGGAGTGCGCCCAAATTTTATTGTCATCATTGTAAAGGCACATTACAATCTCGTCTATTAATCATATCAATATAGGATCAAAGCAGTCTTCGTTGTATTTATCACAATTAAACTCATCAATGGTCACATATATTAATATAATCAAATGACATAGATCAATCATGAATGTGTGGAATGAAAATTACATGCAAGGTGGTCTGTTCATGTCAATTTTCAGCTGGTCCTACTTTACTTAAGTGAGATCATACTTTAACTGTACAGAGTATACTGAACTGAATAAAAATGCCTCATTTCTGATCAGAAAATATCCAAATATATTTTGTATATAAAATAAAACATACAGCTATAAACGTAAGTTAACAAACTCCCACAGAATCTAAATTTCCTCAAGCTTTACAACACCCATATGAGCAGTATGCTCATGAAAGACCTCGGGTATCAGACCCTTTAGTAAGGGGTCCGCAATCATGGAGTTTGTTCCAATATGCTCTGCATGTGAATGCGGCCACTATGTATTATTTCCTTCACAACAAGAAATTTGATGTCAATATGCTTTGACTTGGATGGACTTCTGTTGTTATTGGAATACAATACAGCTGATTTATTGTCACAAAATAACTTTAGTGGTCTTTCAATTTCTTCCATAATGCGCAGCCCAGTGACAAAATTTCTCAGCCATATGCCATAGTTGGATGCCTCATAACATGCTACATATTCTGCTGCCATAGTGGATGAAGCTATTAGTGTTTGTTTTGCACTCCTCCATGATATAGCTCCACCACCTAACAAAAATATGTAGCCTGATGTGGATCTTCTGCTGTCTTAGCATCCAGCAAAATCGGAGTCAGAATACCCAATGATCTCCAAATGATCTGATCTCCTATATATAAGCATGTAATCTTTTGTTCTCCTTAAGTATCTCATAACTCTTTTGGCTGCTTTCCAATGATCCATTCCCGGGTTACTTAAGTATATGCCTAAAACTCCAACAATGTACGCAATATTTGGCCGCGTACAGACTTGAGCGTACATAAGACTCCCTACTACTGAAGCATAAGAAATCTTTTGCATTTCCTGAATCTCAAGGTTTCCTTTTGGGCACTGATTGAGACTGAATTTGTCTCCTTTAGCGACAGGGGTGTCGATTGGTTTACAATTCGCATGCCAAATCTTTTAAGCATCGTATCAATATAGCTTTCTTTGTAATAATTCAAGAATACACTGAGAACGATCTCAGTGAATCTGAATTCCTAAGACAAATGAGGCATCACCAAGATCTTTCATCTCAAAATTAATTGATAAAAATCTCTTGGTTTCCTGCAACATGCTTATATCATTTGTTGCAAGCAGTATGTCATCCATATACAAAATCAGAAAACAATGTTTTCTCCCACTGAATTTATGATATACACAATCATCAACTGCATTCATTTCAAAACCAAATGATAGAATCACTTGATGAAATTTGTGATACCATTGACGGGAAGCTTGTTTGAGCCCATAAATAGATTTTGTCGGTTTGCGAAACCATATTCTTTGGGTCTCCCGACACAAAGTTTTCTGGTCGCACCATATAGATCGTTTCATCAATGTCTCCAGTCGAGAAATGCGGTCTTAACAACCATTTGATGTAGCTCCATATCATAATGAGTAACAAGTGCCATGATTATTCTAAAAGAGTCCTTTGTTGAAACCGGAGAAAATGTCTCTTTATAGTCAATCCCTTCCCTTTGACTATAACCTTTAGCTACAAGGCGAGCTTTATGTCTCTCCACATTACCCTTTGAATCCCTTTTAGTTTTAAAAATCCATTTGCAACCAATGGGTTTCTTTCCTTCAGGTAATGAGACAAGTTCTCAAACTTTATTGTCTTGCATTGACTTATACTCCTCATTAATTGGTTTAATCCATTTTTCTGAATTGGAATTTTGTATAGCTTGATGAAAGTTGATAGGATCATCTTCCATCATACTAATATTTTCCTCATGTTCCTGAAGAAATACAATATAATCATCTGAAATATCATTTCTTCTTTCCCTAGTGGATCGTCGCAAAAGCACTTGCTCTTGAACTTGTTCTTGAGGTTGTTGAATTTGTTCCTCAAGGGGTTGATTAACAATGTCTTGTTCTTGATTTGCAATTTGATCAATGTCAGGAGTAAAATCTTGATCATTATCAAAAGCAATTATAGGAATAGGAACCAATTCCTCTTCAACAAGAGTAGTATGGTCTGATTCCTCCTCAAAGATAAAGTCTCTTATCTGATTTCTCCCCCAAATTCAATATCCTCAAAGAACACTGCAGTTCCCGTCTAAAAAATTATCTTTAATTTGGGATCATAAAACTTGAAACCCCTAGATCGCTCCGAATAACCAACAAAATAGCTGCTCACTGTTTTAGGGTCTAACTTTTTCTCAAGTGGCTTGTAAGGCCTTGCCTCAGCTGGGCAACCCCAAACATGAAAATGCTTTAAACTGGGTTTTCGCCCTGTCCAAAGCTCATAAGGTGTATTTACAGCTGCTTTAGTTGGTACTCTATTTAGAATGTAGGCTGTTGTCTTGAGTGCTTCTCCCCAGAGTGATTCTGGTAAGGTAGAATGACTGATCATACTTCTTACCATGTCTTTAAGAGTGCAGTTTCGTCTTTCAGCTACACAATTCATGCTAGGTGAACCTGACATTCTGTATCGAGGACAATTCCACATTCCTTTAGGAATTTAGCAAATGGCCCCGGACGTTGTTCACTCGAACCGTCATATTCGCCGTAGTATTCACCACCACGATCGCAGTTCGACTTTCTTTATTCTTTTTCTTAGTTGGTTTTCAACTCGACCTTATAAGATTTGAACACGTCGAATACTTGGGACTTTTCTTTAATAAGAAATAAGTACGCATATCTTGAATAATCATCTATGAACGATACAAAATATGGTTGACCATTCCAAGAAGCTGTAGAAAATGGTCCACAAACATTCGTATGTATCAATTCTAAGACTTTTGTAGCTCTATATGCACCTAACTTCTTTCTTTTGGTCTGTTTTCCGTTAATGCATTCAATACAGACATTAAAGTCCGTAAAATCAATGGAACTTAGAACTCCATCTGACACGAGTCTTTCAACTCTATTTCTAGAGATGTGACCTAAACGCTTGTGTCATAATGCTCCTGAATTTTCATTATTAATTTTATGCTTAGTACCTCGTGATTTCACATTCAGAGTTTCATTATAAGAAGCAACAATATCAAACAAATAAAAATTGTCATACTCCATAAGGGAACCAGTTCCAATAATATTGGAATTAATAAATAAACTGAAACATCTGTTTTGAAATGAACAACAATAACCCAATTTGTCCAAACAACAAACAAAAACCAAATTCCGTCTAAATGACGGTACAACAAAAGTATCTATCAAATCCAAATAGTAACCAGTACATAATAACAATCTAAAATGCCCAATTGCTTCCACTTCTTCCGATTTTCCATCTCCCACATAAATGCATCTTTCAGCATCATTTGGTTTTCGGTAGCTCAAGCAACCCTGCATTGAAACACTTATGTTAGTAGTAGCACTAGAGTATAACCACCAAGTGTTTCTAGGTACTGAAGTCAAATTTACCTCAGAACAGACCAAAGTTAGAAATGTACCTTTCTTTATACGCCAAGCGTGATATTTTGCACATTCCTTCTTCTGATGACCTTCTTTATTGCAAAAGAAACAACTGATACTTTCAAGATTTTGAATTTTATTTTGTTTCTTTTGAGAATGACCCTTATTCTTTGCAGCTTCATTCTTTCTTTTAGTGCCCTTTTCTTTAGAGGCGTTCACCAAATGAGCACTATCAGTCTTTCATTGCTTCAACTTTTCTTCCTCTTGCACACAATGAGAAATAAGCTCATTAAGAGTCCATTTCTCCCTTTGCATATTATAGCTGACCAAAAATTGGTCAAACTATGGAGGAAGAGAAATAAGAACTAAATGCACGAGTAAATCATCCGTCAACTCGAGCTTTAGCTTCTTTAACTTTGAAGCAATGTTAGACATCTCAATGATGTACTCCCTTATACTTTCCTTGCTTCTGAACCTCATTGAAATCAGTTTCTTTAAGAAAATACCAGTTTTAGCCTTATCGCTTTTTGCAAAGCTTTTCTTTATTTCAGTAAGGAAACTTGCAGCATCAGTGATCTCACTAGACACCGCACCTCGAAAGGCCTCAGGTATGCCGCGCTTTATGATCATAAGACTCAAGCGATTAGAACGGTCCCACTTACCAAAGATTCTCCTTTCCTCGGAGGAACTTGCATCCGTAAGAGGAGCGGGTTTATCCATTCTTAACGCTAGATCTAGATCCATGCAGCCAAGAACAACGAGAATGTTCTCTTTCCAATCCTTAAAGCTATCACCCTTAAGGATGTTGACCTCATTTTTGATGAGGTCTTCCTTTTCTTCTTTTAGTGCTTAGGATCTAGCCTTAGCTTTTCCTTCGACTATCTTAGAGGACTAGAATCGGGACCCGCCTTTAGAAATTCAAACCACTTCTAAACTCCCCGCAAACTCCACAAACTCGACTATAGACCCCTAATCACCTAGAGGGTCGAGATCAAATATGGAAGTTTAAAGGATGAGTTCCTATAGGACTCTTCGGCCTCAGGATCGCCCTCGGCGGCCCTGGTCCGTGAAGGGGCCGACATACACTACACTTACACACTACATTTCCACACACTTCCTAAAACCACACCCATACCCAACTTGACCTCCCGACTCATGTAGGTGATTCACATGGATGGTCCTTAACCCCTAAGCCCTCGCTAGCAGGGTTAGTGAACAACATAAATGAATGCCTCAAATGAGTCCTTTCATGGCTCATATGGGCTTGAAATGGCTTCATGGCTCAACCAAAATGATTTCACCCCACCCAAATTCACCCAATCTTCAATTTCCCAAATTTTCAATTTTCGACCCCGGACCCTACACCTACTAAACCTACCCAAAACCCTCGAAATTACCCAAATTTTTGCAAAATCTCCAAATTACCTAAAATTTTCCAAAATCAATCCCAAACACCTCCACATCACTCAAATTGATCATCCATACCCAAAAATACCAAAAATTCCAAAAATACCCCCCAATACCCTCCAAATACCCAAAATACCCTTCTTGGCCTAAAAATCCAAAAATTCAGAAAATTCCCAGAAAATTCCAGAAAATCCCAAATATTCCCAATTTCATTTTGTCCAACTACACCATGGGCCAATTTTGTCAATTTACCCTACTTTTGTCAAAACCCCCAAATCGACCCATTTTAACCCAAAGTGGACCCAATGTCAAACCAAACATACCCAATTGACCCCAATTTTGGTCCAATTCAATTCTAAACTTCAATTCAACATTCCCAATACCAATTTAGACCAAATCCAAGTCCAATTTGATTGACATTTGGATCCAATTTCACTTTGGGCCTTAAAGCCCAAATTTGGACCCATGACCCAAACTTAGCCCAAACTAACCCAATTCAACTCCAATTAACCCCAAATCTTTTCTAAACCTTCCTTAACATCCTCATAAACAAAACACTAACATGATTTGCCCAAGATTTTGACCCAAACCCCACTCAAATTCAACCCAAAATCAAAAAGCCCAATTTCGACCTAAACCCAAATCTAACCCAAATAGGCCCAAACCTCAAAATTAAAACCCAACCAAAGCCAAAACCTCTTTGAAACATTCCCATAAACATTTCTTAATATTTATTTTACATCAATTTCAACCCTAGCCCAACATTGGCCCAAGTTAGCCCAATTTGACCTACATTGGCCCATTTACCAAATAAACCCAAATTCAACCCAATTCAAACCCAAACCACCTTAAATCTATTTCAAGTTATTCATGAAACATCCCTAAACCAAAACCAACAACTATTTGGCCCAAACCTCTACAAAAATTCCCATCCATGAACACATCCTTAAACTTAAAAGCCCACTTCCCTTAAACCTTCTTAAAAGCCCATTTCCTTCAAAATTCAAAAGCCCAAATCTACCCTAAAGCCCACATGACATCTCCATTTGTCATCCATTTAATTAAATCCATTACCTAAGTCCTAAAGTCACCATCAAATTATTCCAAATCAAGTTTCATACAAATTTCCATCAAAACATCCAAAATTCTTAAAACCCTTTTCATGAAACAAATCAACCTTTTCCCAAGCCAAATGAAGCCATGAACAAGCCATTCTCAAGCCACATGAAGCCATGAGGGCTTTGACTTGTCATTAGTCCATTTATGGCAAGAAGAGGGGTTCTTTCTTAAACCTCCTTTAACCCTTTTTACCTTAATCATGTCACACACTAAACCATGTTTAGCCACCTCATCATGGATGGAGACTTCACCATTCCTTCTAGCCGACCTAAATGATTCCCTCAGCTCAAAATCGAGCTTGGAAGGGTGCACCAAGCCCAAAATGGTGGGTCGACCCAAACCAAGCCAAAGTGAGCCTTCTCCCATTCCATTTAAATCAAACTCCTTTACACATGTCAAACCTCAATCGCCTACACTAAACCCCGCCCTCGACCCACCCGACCAAGATGGTGACCATTGCTCGGCCGGCCGCCACCAGGCCGCCGGAAAACACCATGGCCGAGAGCTCACATGTGAGCCAACATTGAAATTCTCACTCGCCGAGCTGCCCCATGCCTAGTGGTCACCATGGCTGATCTTCTCCTCACCAGAGCAGCTGATCCCAAGCCCTAACTCCCTCTGAGAGGCCTTCCACCCTCTCCTATTTAAACTCCACCCCTCTCGGCCATGGGAGAGCAAAAAACAAAAACCTTAAGGAAACTCTGCCAAAATCACTCCAGATCACTCTCTACACATAGAGCACCTGATCCCCACTGAATTCCAGCCCCAATTTCTTCTAGTCGAGCCCAATTTCGAGCTCAAACTTTAGCCCAAAAACCGGGACACTTCTCCACAGCTGAGCCAATTCCCAAATTGATTGGCTCTACACCTTCACTGCACCTGTGGAAGGTGTCCACCACCAAAAGCCCCATCTCCAGTGCCACCCAGCTTGCTCCAGCCTCCAAGCTTTGTGATCGGGCTTGGTCGAAATCATATCCGGACAATTCACTGCACCTGAGAGACTTCATCCGGAGCTTGCCGGGACCCAATCGAAGGTGCAACAACTCTCGGATTGAAGCCACACTTCTCCGAGCCAAGGTATGAGCTAACTCTTCATCCCGAGCTTCGAAGATTCTTCATTTCGAATGCCTTAGTTTCAATGCATGTTAGCCGTATAGATGTATTCGTCTCTTCAAGACGAATCCATAGAGCATAAGAACATGAAAATCCATCGAGAATCGAGCGAGATCTTAGGGATTTAGTGTGGACGGCTCTCGGGCGAGAACACTTGGGACGATGAACGGATGCCGTCCATTCGATACACGCGCGCACGGACGGCCGAGATTGCGTCGGACCGAGAGACGGTACGAGAACCGCGGGGCCCGGCCGCCGACTCGGGTGGCGGCGTCGAACGGGAGCGCGACGCGTGTGCGTTCGGAGCTCGCCGAGGCTTTCGCCGGCGCCGCGTGGATAAATAGAAAATTAGGGTATTTTCTTATTTATTTAATTCCCTAAACTTCAAAAATCCATATCTTTGTGTAGAAAAATCACAAAAATAAAATAAAAATACCCCTCGTTCAGATGAACGGAGGAGAATAATGTGGAAAAGAAATCATTTAATTTAATTAAGTATTTTATTTTTTATGATTTATTTACTCTCTGCATACATTTAATTCTCCATGCATGTATACAATTCACCATGGCATGAGACCATAGGGCTTTTGAAGCCTCTGAACTTGGGAACATTCCCTGAATTTTCCAAGGTCAGAGGCCATCTCTGTGAAAAGTTATTTATTTTTCAAATGCATGTTGCTCGTTTTGAGTATTTTAATTCCAAAAATTAGCATGTTGTGAAATAAATTCTAGAAATATTTGGTGATGTTCCTTATGACCAGAGAACCCTAGGAAAAATAGGACTTGAGTTAATTCACTCGATTAACCCTAATCGGCTTAAACACCCAAAATAGGTCTTTAATTAATTAGAGTTAACCAGGTATCAAATTGACTTGAAATCAATTCTCCACTGACCTTTAGGATCAGAGGAATCCACCATAAAAATTTGAGGTCAATTGGACTTGGTTAGCCCCACTAATCGGGTTGATTAAGCCACTTAGCCATTTTAAACTTTAAAAATTCATAACTTTTAAAATACTTTTTAAAAATTCACCAAATTGGTTTTGGAGCCTCTCTGATATCAGGGGAACCTAAGAAAATTAAATTTTCAATTTTCTAAAAAAGTTGATTTTTAATAATATTTTAATATTTTTAATAATTAAAAAATAATAAAAATCACAAAAATAATAAAATTCACCAAAATGTCACATTTTGAATTTTAATCACTTAGGAACAAATCCCACATTTTTCCTAAGTCTATTTAGTGAGATATTAAATTTTAAAGCCCTCAGGGTAATTTTAAAATTAAAAAAATGTATTTTCTAGCATTTTCACTAAAATAATTATTATAAATCATAGAAAAATCAGAAAATTGCAAAATTTGATTCTCTGGTTTCCTTGATATCAGAGAGATTTTTGAAAAATATAAAATCCATTTTTCAACATTTATTTTATTTTTAAATTAATTAACACTACAAAACTCAAAATAATTATAATAAAAATAATATAATTCAAAAAATCACCAAAATTGGTCCAAGTGCTTCTCTAGTCATTAGGAATGTCCCCTAATTTTCTTTAGGATAGAAACTTTCTTTTGGTCATGTTATCAAATTTTCCTTGAAAATCTCTATTTTCCACCAAAAATAATTATATAAATAAATTAAATACAGAAAAATCACATTTTCTCCTCTCATGTCTTTATTGACATATGAGTGAAGTCACATAAAAATTTCAGGTTCATTTGAATTCAATTTAATGAGTTATGAAATTATTAAGCTTAAAGGGTAAAATGGTAATTAAAATCTTTAATCCTTAATTAAAACTTTAGGTTTAATAAAAAATCAACAAGTAAAATATTTGATCCTAATCTGATTTGGATGATTGAAATTTAAATAATTAAAGGGTAGAAACCCATTAAATAATTTTAAAATGATTAAACTTTAATTAAATAATAGATTAAATTTGGAAGAATAATAAAATCGGAATTATTAAAATAAGGGATCTTTATTAGGAAGAGATTTATTCTTTAATTTAAAAATCCCTAAATTAATTATATCAACTAATACTCAATTTTTAATTAAAATGATAACTCAAATTTAAAATATTAAAAGACTTAATTAAATTATTAAAATCTTTTCAAATTTCAATTAAAATTAAAAATAAAGTAAATTAAAGATAAATTAAATTAAGATTAAATTAAATTTAATAATTAAATTAAATTAAATTAAACAATTAAATTAAATTAATTAAAATTAAATTAAATTAAATTAAACAATTAAATTAAAATTAAATTAAATTAAATTAAATTAAATTAAATAATTAAATTAAATTAAATAATTAAATTAAATTAAATTAAATTAAAAAATTAAATTAAATTAAATAATTAAATTAAATTAAATTAAATTAAATTAAATTAAATAATTAAATTAAATTAAATTAAATTAAATTAATTAAACATCAAATCAAATTAAATTAAATTAAACTAAATATAAAGCAACTTCAACACTATTCCAAATTTAAACCCTTTAACTTAAATCAAATCATTCAATACTAATTTACCCTCGAAAGCTTCGATTATTATAACTCCTAAATGAAACATTAAATGAAATGTCACTTCACTCATAGGATATTCAAATGTCCTATTACACTGAGCAAGTTAACAAGACTTGAAAACCTTGGACGATCGATTCATTTATATAATTAAATTCATTTCGACTTAAAACAATCCTAGAAATATCGAAAAGATGTTTAAGATCCTTCTTAAGCACTTCCTCAATATGATAGGACATTTATAAGAACAATCGAATTCGATTATTCTTCGATGAAGAAAATCGTCCTTAAACCAAAACCCAAAGAACCTAGACGTCATAGAGATGACTAACATATGATTAGGAATTTGGTAGAAAACCATAACCTTTCCCTTAGCTTTACCTAGGAACTTGCTTAAATATTCTAATCGTGTTTTAAGTGTAGCTTGGATGACGGGAAGACCCTCCAGTACGCTTTTATTTTATCGCTAATTTACTTTCTTGCAATTTACTTTCTTGCAATTTACTTTATTGCAAATGCATTTTACTTTTCTCGCATGATAAAACAACCGTTGCATGAAAACCCACACCTTTAGGATAGTCTCTAAAACCGAAACCAAAATTAAGTTAAAAGTCATTACAAGATAAAATTCACCGCCACAACATTTCAAAATATAAAACAACTCAAAATTTAATCACAAACAGAACACAAAACTACAATTGCAACTAAACTAAAACGCCCTGTTGGATGATCGTGAATACCTCGGATGATGTAACCTACGTGTTGCTAACGGGATTTCCCACTGTCTAAATGAAAGTGTGGAACTCATTCAACTGAGTTTAGCAAATTCATCCGGACTAAGTGAATCCGATAAAAATAATGATGCCGAAGGATGGAACCGCGGGATCTTAACCGGTGTCGTTATAATCAACTTTAAGATTTGTTTTAAATAAAACATAAAAAACACCCTGAAATTAAGATTTTCTCTAAACCAAAACACTTTTCTCAACTCCTAATTTATGATTTCTAAAACTAAACCTCTCGCAACAATAAGGAGCTCGTGAGCATGGTGGGCAAGCACGACCATCGTCATCAACGAAACTCGAGTCTACTTCAGCAAAACTTTCCTAGAATTAAATAACCAAGCCATAGGACTTCGAGGTAGTTTGCCTAGTGCAACATAAATCCTCAACTCTTCGTTGTGCATTTGCATTGCAAATTAAGCCCTAACCGGTCTTAGGATTCCGAGGTAGTCGTCCGATACGACAATAAACCCTCACATTTTCTAAGCTATTTGTTTGATTTTATCATACAAATATAAGCCCTAATTAATTAAAATCGGCAAGATCAAAACATTTAAATAAGCATTAGGACTTTCCTAAACTCAAGCCAAACGATAGGATAGTCGGAAATTATCGAAGTTCACTTCGAATCGCTGATTTCTCCTACCTTTCTTCCTTTGGATTCACAAAACAAAATGTTCCAAAAATTTGATCCATTCCCTATCGAAACTCCAAAATTCAATCTTCGAAAACCTTAAACTTTCAAATTTCGAGAGCAGAATCATTGATTATTATCGAGAGTTTTCTTAGGTGATTCCCGTCACTTAAGATGTAATTAACTATAGGGCTCGCCTTTATAGGGAATTTTAAAGAACCTGTGTAATATAAACCCCGTTTAATGTTTTCATATTAAGCAGTGGAAACTTGTTTGGCTTATAAAATTGGTTCGCGGACCAAACGGATGTCACTAATCTTCTAGTTTATTTAATCAAGCCCCACCATCAAGCAGTGCGTGTCTATCCTTAGTGATGGATACACGGTTTCATGGTGCGGTGCTCGTTTATATAAACTATTTGGGATGTGAGGTCTGGTTTAATTTCGTATCTTAAAACCTTCAAATTTAAAATTATTTTCAAAATCAAATACTACTTTCTAAATTATATATATTTAAATTAAATTTAAAATAAAAATTCGCCGCACAACTTCTGTTAGGCGACCACTTTTCAAAATAAAACACACAACCTAAAAATATGCCGACAAAGGATTGAAACCGAATTGAGATTAGCAGATACATTAGCAACAACTGAAAAATGAACAAAAGATTACATAAATAAAATGTTTTTCAATTAATGGTAAATCTCATCTCAAGACTCTAACGCAACATTAATATCAAGTCTTCGGACAATAATATTAACTCACACTAGTAATCTTGTTGTAATGATCAAACATTAACAATAACGTATATCAACTAATAAATCTATCTTTGGATCGATTTATTTCTCATATAATATTCCTTATAATTGTTACATGTTTACCATCACAAGTGTGTATGCAGTTCGGCCAAGTATTAATTTTCTTTTGGGCCAATAAATACACGCATGAACCCACATATACACAACATCCAACATTCGTCATGAACTATCTACACAAGAGAGGTCACTTTGGCAATATCATGTTTCAATAAGTTCATTAAAAATGATGGACAATTACCAAGTACCATTTATTCGAATTTAATTTAAACTTTAATTTAATTTTATAAAATCTTATATTTATAAATAATGGGCTAATTTATAAGTCATAAAAGCTCATAATTTACAAAATAAAATTATTGATTTTATAAAATTAATTAATCCCAAAAAATTGAGTTAATTAAATACTTAAAGAAAAACTTTATAATTAATTTACTCATATTAAAATGAGTGAATTAATTAACTCATTAAATTAAATAACTCATTTTATTGTCCAAATTAAAATGAGCAATTTAATTAATTTAATTAATTAATGAGTAAATTAAAAAAAATTTAATTAATCCGGCCCTGCCTCCCTCTGGCGTCTTTCCTTTCGTCGCAGCATTCCGCTGCGCCGGATTCTGCCGCCGACGGAGGAAGTGCCACCGCACCCACCGACGTCGCAGTCTCGCTGCGGCATTCCTGTCGCTGTACCCCGCCGCCGCAGCCTTTTGCGGACAATTCCTTCTCGGGTAAAGGTGAACGAAAGGGACAAAATTAAGAATGAGGAGATGTAAAGAGAAGTGGAATCTCAACATGAACATGAACGGGAGGCTCTGATACCAATTGTTGAAATTCTTTTCTAAATTTTCCAAATAGATTTTGTTTGAATCAAAATTTATTAGGAATCCACCATGATCTTTCATTATGTTTATATTAATGAGAAAAACTGAATCGATAAAATAGCGGAAGCGTACCTGAATCCATTTGATCTATTGCAAGCAACGATCTTCCAATCTGCAGACTTTCCAAAGTATTCCTTAGTCTCTCTCGTTGATGGGGAACAAGAGAATAATTTTATTTCTTACTTCTCGTAGACAGACTATTACCACCTTATTTAATATAACCGTAACTTGATTCTGAGAATCATTTAATTCCAGTCTCGCCCTCATCAAATGGAATTTGCACTTATAGTATCCACACGTATAATTTCATGACAAATGTGTCTAAAGTCATAAACTTTATTCTTAATTAGACCACAATAATTTTGACTTATTAAATGATGACCCAACACATTTATTAATTACATTGTAGTCCCTTAATTGATCCAACATGGTAATCGTTGCATCATCGAAATCCAGGGCAGGTTTCTTCACATAATCCTTTCAGTCCCTCGCGGTGCTGCTTTTCTTTAACTTCTGTTTTGGTTCAGTTAGCCTCTTCTTCTCTTTTGTTGAGCGGTGAGCGGATCCTTCTCCAGCCTGAGAGGATGAAGTCATTTTCTACATGAAGTATGCCATGACTTTGGGGTCTAATGCTTTTCAATTTCCAAATTATCTATGCTTCTCAATTTTAAATAATTTCTACCAAAATATTTTTTTAATATTACATCTAAATCTTATCAATCTATTTATATCCATATTCATTTGTACTTTTCAACCTTGCAGAATTGAATAGTTTATTCCATAGATCAGTTGTACAATAGCATACTTCCACTATAATAGACTTTAGGGGTCTATGAAATGGACACTTAAAATTTAATATTAACAAATAATTACGGGGGCACTTCTATACATACCACACAATTATTATTTATTTACAAATCAAACATGTAAATTTTAAATTTTATATTTATAACACTCAGAATTTTCATATTCCATTAAAAATATTATTATCACTAACGTCTAAAAAATGAAGTATACACTTCAAACATCAGAATGTAAGAAATCAAAGTTTAAGTGTTAGATACGTAATTACATAGGAATTGTGTGGCATGTATGTAAATCTTCAGTAAATTAAATAATATAAATCCTCCACCACCAAAATATTAATTAAATCTCAATTTGGAAAAAGAAAAAAATTATAACACATCCTATTTTTAGGAAAAAATATTACATCCGGACTTCGGATGTAAAATTTGAGTTCGGAGTCCAGTGAAAATGTGTCACGTGACAAGTGAGCCCAATCCTTTTAAAAAAACCTGTCGAACAGTGGGGCCCACTTTTAGGCGGCGTTTGGTATTATAATTTTAATAGATCCAATCAAAATATTCAAAAAAAAAAAAAATGAAATTTAAATCTAACGCTCTATTAAATTAAATTGTTTTCACGTTTTTATTTATTTTCATGCAATTCATTTTCTTAAAATATAAATTTGAATTTAATAAAATTATGAGACCAATTTAAAAAATATTCCTCCTTACTATCATAATAATCCAAATGGCCAAGTTGCCTGTAAATATCAAGCCAATTTATTTTTATGCAATAAAGTTTAACAAATTTAAAATTCCAACTCATCAGACAGTGCTTTCAGCAAGCGCCTGTAGGCAAGACATGTGAAAAAGAAGACTTCAAATGCCTCCAAGAACGACGACCCATAGAAATGGATAGAAACCGACGGCGTAGTGCCATGCATTATTTGCGGACTGTGACTTTATGTGAATATATGAATTATGAATAAAAAATATTTATTTGCATTAAATGATCTCTACCTCATATTTCGTTACTTTTAAAGATATTTCTCGATTCGTTACTTTTAAGATATCTCTGGATTCCCAGGCTATATAACTGTGCACAAAATTTGGCATAATAAAAAAATACGGCTGGGGCGCTACATCTTGCATGAGACCAGCGCAGCCCTGCCTCTGATAAGATAAATAAAGCCTGTCGGGCCTCTTATTAGGTAACGGACTTCAATAATATATTCTCCTGTGTTTTATATCGAATTCACCTCATGAAATATTTAAAAAATATTTTTTTATTATTTTTTTACGTTTGATGCTTCGAAAATGTAAAACGCATCGTTTAGACTATCCAGAAATTTAATTTCAAAAATGGTTTCCCATTTTGCTACTCCACTCACCCAGAGTTTCCGCTTCAATCTTCATATTCTGCTAGGGTTTCCTATTGTTGTACGCCGGTGAGCAAGTGTTGGCATTGCTTCCGCATAGAGTTTCACTTATGTAAGGCTCTGCTTACTTAATGTTTAGTGCGATACAAGCATTTGTGCAGGGATAGCGTTTACTGTGCGAATTTATATAATTATTTTTTTTTTCTTTTGAAGTGCGATAATAAAGAGAGACTAAGAATATGGAGTTGGAAGATCCTAAGAAGATGCATTTGGAAGAGCCGAAGAAGACAGATTTGGAAGTGCCGAAGAAGACCATGAAAAAAGATCTTAAGAAGAAGGAGGCCAAAGAGTTCAAGGAGGAGGACATTGAAGTAACTTAGAGCTAGCAAAACTTATCCAGTTAATTTTGGTTGTTATTGCTTTTTTTTTTTACATTCAATAATACCTTAATACTATCAAAAGCCACTAAAATAACTTTAAAATAACTCAAAATTAGGTTAATTAGTAGTAAACTCTCACTTACAATACACTAACACTACGGTATAATAAAAAAATGTCGTTAAAATAACTACAAAATAACACTAAAATAAAATCTCGATACTACAACAATAACGTTATAGTATTAGATAAATAACGCCACAGTAACACTACTATAGCATCGATAAAATACCAAATGCTGGTAAAATAACTCCAAAATAATTTGTTTGTATTATGTTAGTGTTATAATGATAATTTCTTGTTGTAATCATGTAGGTTTATGAATCCAAAGGCCATGAATTGTAGATATCGTCTATCGGCAGTTAGAGATTCTCTTGATAAAGTCCAGCCTCCCATTTCTAACAAGACCTGGACTAAATTGAAAGCAATGAATTTGGATCAATTTTTTTAACTCCATCTGTATCCTCAAGATCATATCTTGACTATGCGCATATTGAACTGTTAGGATATTTATCTATTAGTATTCAATTAGGCGGGCAAGAGTTAAGATTTGATGTAGATCAAGTTGTTTTGCTGACAGGCATGCTCGACAGAAGATCACCAACAATTTGGAATAAAGTTCCCTCATGTGGTGTGGATGCCAGATAGAAAAAGAGTGACCTAGTGAAGGTTTCACTCGGGGAGTGTCATTTCCCTTTGATGAACTATTTCTTAAGTTTTTGTTGTTAAATTTACTTTTTCCTTCTAGCAATTCAAGTGTCAATGGGTTTTACTTAATTTGTGAGAATGTACATTCTTTTTCTTCATTTAATTGTCCTGTTACGGTATATGACTTTCTCATTGGGTAAGTGACTGTCTGTGTCATTAAATTAAGGAGGGATCAACCATTTAGATATTTGAATGGTTTTGTTTTTCTTCTAATAGTTAGTGTCTTCTCCATACCTTTCAAAAGTTTCTTTTGTTTATTGTTGTGGGAAAACGGTTTCTTTCCTCGATCTTGGTAAGAGAACAAACCACAAATCACAACAAAGAAGATGCAAACACAAGAGCACAAACAAACAAGAGGATTTACGTGGTTCGGTCTTTTTGACCTACGTCCACTGGAGGGAATCGAAATAATCCACTAAGACAAGAAACAAGAGTACTTAGCTTTACATAGATGAGCCCTCATCTTCCATGGCCTCCCTTCACATCCAAGGCCTCCAAGATGCTCTCCTCACCCTTAACAAGCTAGCCCACACTCCTCGAGTTCTTTTTCACTCTTACAAAACCCACACTAAGGCCTCTCTCATCTCATCTATTTATAAGTAGATAGATTACATTATAATATTCTATAAATAGATGAGGTGTAACCTTCAGCGATCGTACTGGCTTCCACATGTCCACCCTTAGCAGTCCTCCATCGCATGGTCTCCACGTGTCCTTTCACATGTCCTCCTTCCACCGCACGCGCCTCCACATGTCCTTCCACATGTCCTCTTCTAGAGGTCTTCCATGAAAAGTCAACAATGGAGGCTTAAAGTAAGTAGAAATTTACAAGAGTGCCACTTACCTTAGTAACTAATCGGGAGTCAAAACAACAAATCTCCACCTCGACCCTCAATTATGCCGGAGTAGTGATTCCCTCCACGTGGCCCCCGAGGGCCCTCACCAATGGAAGAATTCACTAAGTTCGGACAAGTGTCCGAACTTAGCTATGGGCACATCAGTGAGCATATCGACAGGTTCTCTTCACTGGTATCTTCTCTACCACTATCGAGCCTTTAGCGACGACGTCCCTTACGAAATGAAGCTTCACATCTATGTGCTCGGATCTTTCATGAAATACTCGATTCTCGGTTAGGTGGATGGTGCTTTGTTGTCGCAAAACACGCTATCACCTTCGATGTATCCCAAGCTCTTCAACCATGCCCTTTAGCCACATAGCTTTCTCGATTGCTTCACCACAGCGATGTATTCAGCTCTCCGTTGTTGAGAGGGCCACAACCGATCGGGAGGTTAGACTTCCAACCGATCGGCAGCATCGAAGACAATGAAGATGAATCCGCCGCTGACTTCCCGGTGTCAATGCTTCCTCGCGTAATCGGAATCTACGTAACCGACTACTTTTTCTTCTTTGTCTTCCCGCCTTTTCAAGAGTAGCCCCAAATCAGCTGGTGCTCTTAAGTATCTCGAGATCCATTTTAGTGCTTCCAGCCGAGCTCGTCCCGGCTTCGCCATGAACTCCGCTTACAATATCGACGGCGTAGAGCAACTTGTCCGTTACAAACCATACCATACATGATGCTACCAACCCCACCGGCGTAGGGACACCCTCCATGTACCTTTTCTCCTCTTCGCCTCTCGGTGCTCGAGAGTTCGATGAGCCTCGAAGTGTCGCCAATAGATGTTGCAACCTCGCTTAGCCTCGCGCATGTTGAACCTCGTTAGAACCTTCTCGAATATATTGACTTTCGAGACAAGAATAAGCTACCCTTTTTCTTGTCTCTCGGTAATCTCCATACCTAGGATCTTAGTAGCTGGTCCTAGGTCCTTCATGTCAAATTCGAATCGAGCATACCTTTCGATCTTCTCGGACTTCCTCCTTGCTCCCGCCGGCTACTAACATATCATCCACATAAAGGAGCAAGTACGTACCGATTTCACCGTCTCGCCACTTCATGTACACACAACCGTCGTAGCCGCTTCGACAAAACCGATCTTTAAGCATGAAATCATCAAATCGTTTCGTACTCATCGTCTCGGCTTGTTTCACCTCATACAATGCCTTCTTCAAAGAAGCAAACTTTGTCCTTTGTCTCGTGTGTGTCGTACCCATCCGGCTCGGTCCATGTAGATGGTTTCTTCAAGCTCTCCATGCAGAACGCAGCTTTAACATCTACCGTTCTAATTCCAAGTCAATCGAACTCGCTAGTGCTAAGACTATCCTAATCGAGCAAGTGCTTCACCACGGCGAGAAGATTTCGTCGAAGTCAATTCCTTCAACCTCGTGTGAATCCCTTCGCAACGAGTCCGGCTTTGTACCCGATCCTCTCGCACTCGCATGCCTTCCTTCTTCTTAAAGGTCCACTCGCAACCGACTACGCGTTTGTTCGTTGGTCGATCCACAAGTTCCCGTGCTTTGTTCTTCATCGTAGAAGCCATTTCCTCATCCATCGCCTCTTCCCACTCGTGTCTTTCCTCGCTCTTCGTGGCTTCCTCGTAGCCGCTCGGTTTCGCTTCTTCTATCACTTCAAAGAACATTCGCAGCAAAGGAGATCATATCTCGTACGGCCGTATCTCTCTCGGCGTCCGATAGCTCTCCTTCGTCCGTCCCTTACCAAGCCGTAGTCGTCGGATCTTCTTTCCGGTTCAGCCACTCGCTGGTCTTCTCGCCGCTTCATCTCGATCATTCACAATCGTCCTTCGATCGCTCAAAGTTTGTCGTCGTAGCCTCCACCTCAATCGACGAATCCTCCTTAGCGGACACCGTCCCCGGTAACATAGCTTTCGCATTCCCCATTTCGGACTCATCGAATGTCACATCCCTACCGATGATGCATTTTTGTTGATCTAGGCACCAAAGTTTGTAACCTTCGGTTCCAGTGGGTATCCGATGAAGATGCACTTCAAAGCCCTCGCTTCCAGCCTTATCCCTGTCTAACGCGAGCGTATGCAATACATCCAAAGACTTTAAGATTATCATAGCTACTCCGGTTTTCCGTACCACATCTCCAAAGGAGTCTTCATATCAAC
Source organism: Papilionanthe hookeriana x Papilionanthe teres (assembly GCA_022702705.1). Classification (NCBI taxonomy): domain Eukaryota; kingdom Viridiplantae; phylum Streptophyta; class Magnoliopsida; order Asparagales; family Orchidaceae; genus Papilionanthe; species Papilionanthe hookeriana x Papilionanthe teres. Next base: position 117,090,640 of record CM040422.1, read on the forward strand.
GACTGTCGATGGACATCCGTTGATAAGGCAATGTGCGGCCGACACAGCCTTCGCCCCGTAAACTTTCGGGTGACTCGCATTTAACGAAGATGCACCGCACTCTCTCTAGAGAGTCCCGTTCATCCTCTCGCCCAGCCGTTCGTCGAGGAGTGTTCCGGACCGTCTCGTGCCTCGTGATGCCATTCCTCCCGCATAGCCTCCTCAACCGCTTCCGAACAAGACTCTAATCCATTGTCTTGCTCAAGTGCTTCGACTTTGCTCCCATCTTGTTTTCTGTGAGAGTTAACTGGCCCCTCGAATCGTCGAAAAGCTTCATCTTTTGTTTTTAGGATAAAGACCCATACCTTCCCGGTGTAGTCATCGATGATGGACATGAAGTACCTTCCTCCTCCATGAGTCCGAGTTCTAGCCGGCCCCATAGATCACCGTGTACATAATCAAGAGGTTTCTTCGATGTATGTATTCCAAAGGAGAACTTCACCCCGGTGGCCTTCCCCAGCACGCATCGTTCACGAGTACCAGCTTGTCGACCCGATCTCCGCATACAGTGCTCCGCTCGGACAATTCCCGTAAGCCCCTTTCACTTACATGCCCCAGCCTCATGTGCCATAGTCCGGATCCGTCGAGCTTCGATCGAACCGCATTCGAGAAGTTCCCGATCACGCTTCTTCCAACTAGGGAGTATAACCCATTCTTCTCGACTCCTTTCACGACTACGAGAGAGCCCTCAGCTACTCGATACGACTATTCTCTCGCCTTGAATGAGTATCCATTCGACTTCAGCCGTCCCTAAAGAAATTAAATTTCTTTTAAGTTCCGGACGTACCGACATGCCGCAAGATCCGTTCGACTCCATCGAACATCTTTATTCCGATCGTCCCGCCGCCGATCACCTTACGTGCTTTATCGTCTCCAAGCAGAACGGATCCACTATTTACCAGCTTGCAGTGTCTCGAACCGCCTTGCGAGGACACATGTGGAAGGAGCACCCCGAGTCAAGGATCCACTCCTCGCTGGATTCGCATTCCGTGATCACCGTAGCTTCAGCTCGAATCATAGCCGTCCGAGACTATGCTCGCTTCTCCGTAATCTTTGAGCTTCTCCCGAAAGCCTTTCTTTCTATCCGGATGATCCTTCTTAAAATGACCTTCCTCGCGGCAATGGTAAGACTTGCAGGATCTCTTAAGACCGACCTCTAACATTTCTTCCGGACCTCGATCTCGCTCCGATCGCTTTTATAACCTTTGTCGCTCGATCTTCCTCTAACCATCGACCGTCTCCGTTGGTTTCCTCCTTCATGTCGTGCTTCTTCCAAGTTCTTCGCTCGATCAATGATCGAACCTCTTCCGCAGTAATCGTCCGCGCCCTTCCATAGAGCATCGCATCCTCGAACCGGCTCGTAGCTCTTAGGAATAGAGTTTAGCAACAATGCCGCCTCGTCCTCATCATCCATCTCGACGTCGATGTTCTCAAGATCATCTATGATCTTGTCGAACTCGTCTATCCGCTCCGAGACCGATTTGTCTTCGTGCATTTTGAAAGAGCATAGGCGCCGTTTCGTAAATGCACCTATTAGCCGTGGACTCGGTCGTGCAGAGTACCTCGAGTTCGGCCCAAAGCGCCGAGCCGTTGTCTCCTCGACACCTCCCTCGAACCTCGTCGCCCAAGCTCAAGATTATCAAACTATGAGCTTTCTCCAAAGATGCCAATCTTCTCTTCTCTCGTCATGTCGGCCGGCAGTGCCGCTCGGCCCTCGCAAGGCTTCGCGACACCCCGCCGAACCAGCAGGGCTCTCATCTTTACTCTCCACGAGCCGAAGTCGTTCTTTCCCGTGAATTTCTCGATGTCGAATTTGGTGGAACCCATCGTCCCCGCCAAACACCTCTTCTGTCGCGATTTCTGGGTGCGATTCCTCCGACCAAGATGTGTCGAGGTTTTCCCACGTACGGCGCCAATCGTCGTGGGAAAACGCTTTCTTTCCTCGATCTTGGTAAGAGAACAAACCACAAATCACAACAAAGAAGATGCAAACACAAGAGCACAAGCAAACAAGAGGATTTACGTGGTTCGGTCTTTTCGACCTACGTCCACTGGAGGAATCGAAATAATCCACTAAGACAAGAAACAAGAGTACTTCAGCTTTACATGATGAGCCCTCATCTTCCATGGCCTCCCTTCACATCCAAGGCCTCCAAGATGCTCTCCTCACCCTTAACAAGCTAGCCCACACTCTCGAGTTCTTTTTCACTCTTACAAAACCCACACTAAGGCCTCCCTCATCTCATCTATTTATAGTAGACAGATTACATTATAATATTCTATAAATAGATGAGGTGTAACCTTCAATGATCGCATGGCTTCCACATGTCCACCCTTGTAGTCCTCCATCGCATGGTCTCCACATGTCCTTTCACATGTCCTCCTTCCACCGCACGGCCTCCACATGTCCTTCCACATGTCCTCTTCTAGGGTCTTCCATGAAAAGTCAACAATGGAGGCTTAAAGTAAGTAGAAATTTACAAGAGTGCCACTTACCTTAGTAACTAATTGGGGGTCAAAACAACATTTATTTTGGTCAGCAAATAATTATTTATCTATGTTTTACACAACTCTGATTTTATGAGCACACATCTTTGGTCTTCTCTGTTGCTCCTGAGGCCAGCCTCGCTTGTTGAGATGGCCAACAAATGTGCGCTGGAACTTAGCACAAATTTATCTAACCTTTAAGAGGCTTAACCCTACACATGTGAGTCATTTATCTCATAACCTCTTCTAGGTGTTATTATGGTCTTGTGTTGTTTTTATTCTAGTTAATGATATTGTCTTGTTGGTTTTATGATGGTATTATTTAAGTGATTTTGCTGAGTTATTTAATTGTTACTAAGAGATTTATGTTTTAGCCTTTACCGAGGTGTTATTCTGGAGATATTTTGAAGTTATTCTTGTGTATATATGATGTCATTGTGGTGTTATTCTAGGTGTTAAGTTTTTATTTATTTTGTTGTTAGTTTTGAGTTATTTTGGTGCTATTCTTGGTGTTATTCTTGGATTATTGTGGTGTTATTTTGATTTTTTATGTGCAAATGTGATGTTATTGGGGTGTGACATTGTTTCTTTGAAATTATTTGTAGGTTTATGATTTTTTGTGGATTTAAAAGATGATCAACACCATTACTCTTCCCTCCATTTGAAGGATCATCTAGTCCTATCAAGATTAACCCACAACATGAAACTCACTCCACACCACCCACTTCTTTTAGGGTTAATCCTCTAGTTCTCATCCAAAGCAACCCTCAACCAACACATACACATACAGGCAGCAATATTGGTTTAAAATAAATATTCCAAATAATTAGAGATCAACATAAATATCTTTTTGACTTTTAAGAATCTTTAAATACCTATTTTACTAATTTAGATAACAAAGTGATAGACTTAAAGTTTGAAGTCAATAAATTAGAAAACAACAATAAATAAATCATAACAGAAATTTGCAAAGAAATGGATGCATGAATCTCACAGGGCAGTTTAATCCAAAGGGTTAAGGCTAGAGGAAAAAAAAAGAAAGAGGAAAATAAGTTCCCCATTCACTGCAATAAAGAAGAAGAAAAGAAAAGCAATGAAGGAAGTGATTAACATATCAAATGTTCATTAGATGGTTTACTAAAACAAATTGAAAAATAAGAGTAGATAATAAAAGCACATGTACATTTTGAATATGGACAAACAATAAGGGATTAGTCTAATTCACAATAACCAATAATAATAGAAGGAATGGATACTTCTACCATTGTTATTGCCCCGCCAAATGTGCATACTGAGAAAGCATGACAACTTCAACTAACAACATCTGATAAAGTACACAAACATTCAAAAATGGATGTGATTAAAGATGTAAATAAGGAGGAAGAGTAGCAGGGCACAGGCTATGAAATTATAGATGACAATCCTGATAAGGTATAAAATACAATATTTTCTTGTTATGTCTCATAACTCATATGTTGGCATTATACATGAAGAGTGTTTGGTTATATAGGTTCGTCCAACATCATTATTTATTGATTTTACAGCTAAGATCAAATTCCAATTCACATGCAGGAAGTAACCGATCTATGCTGTAGCAAATACATTGTATGTAATTACACTCTTTTTTTTATGTTCTGCATTACTTTTGTAATCAACTGTCATAAAAATTATATGTTTCAAATGCAAGTATGAAATTATAATTAGTGACAGACACGTTTCAATAAGTTGAAAATGCCTTGAAGATATATTGACTAATGATTGATTAACAAATGAGCATGTCGATTGTTTTGCATTGATACTGGAAAATAAGCGATGCAAATCACCCAAATTATATATACCCTACCTCTATGTATCTCTACTACATTGGGTAAATATTCAACTCAAGTCATTTACAGTACACCTAAACACATCCATCTTGATGATAGTTCTCCAATGATATTACTTTTTTATATAGATGTACAGAGATCAAAACTTGTATGACTCCTTACACAACAAAACGTATTTAACAATCACCTGCGATGTTGTAAGCACACTCAGCAGATCATTCATTTTTGAAGCAATTTATTGCATTGTTTATGCTGTCATCAATTTAATTCAACATTAAATATTGCATTGAAAAAATGACCGTCATTGCCAAAGGCATTCTAGTGCAAAGTAATAGCTTTGACTGTAGTGTATTCATATGTAAATATATGAAAACACTAGTACAATTAAATAGAGGCTATTGGAGTGATAAATTAGAATGGCAGGAAGATATGCCCAGATTTAGAGCAGAAATAGTCTATGATATGTGTAAATTTGTGTTGTCTCAAACATAGATGAAAGTCTTTTATATGTTTTGTTATTTTATCAATGATTTATAAGAAGTTTCGTTGAAGTATGTTCAAATAGCATAATATATCCTCGAAGTTGATGATTTGGTTTAAATTTATCAAATTCAGTGTTATTTTGGGGTATTATTTTGGTGTTATTGAGGTATTAACTCCAATAACATCGCAATAACCCCACTATAAACCCTAATAACACCGTGCGGTGAATCGCTCCAATAACCTCTGCAGTTCCACTTCAATAAACCCTGTAGAACAACTCCAATAAGTCCCCAATAACGCCGTAATAACCCTTCAAGAACACCCCGTGAAGAACCAATCCAATAACGTCGCAATAGCCCCACAATAACACCACATGGTGAACCGCACCAATAAACTCCGTGATTTCAATTCAATAACCTCTACAGACCAACTCCAATAATTCACAAATAACGATGCAATAACCCTTTAATAACACCACGCGAAGAACCAATCCAATAACACTGCAGTCTCCTTTCAATAACCCTACATAACAATTCCAATAACCGCTTCAACAACGCCGCAATAACTCATCAATAACACCACCTAGTGAACCGCCCCTCGGTTGTTCCACATCAATAAACCCACAGAAAAATTATAATAAGTTTTCAATAACACTATAAAAACCCTTCAATAACACCTCGTATTTAATAAAAATGATAAAAAAAGGAATATAATGTTACCCTTTTGTTCCTCCAATGAAGTCAGACACCAGTCACATTATACTTAAGAAGTCCAAAACATCATTACCTACATACGAATTCAATGTTATTTCCTCCATTTAGCAAATATCATATCCATCACTTACCTAATATAAACCTTATCATCGTCATCATCATCATCTAATCTACTTCATTTAGTAAATTTCTTATCCATCAATTTCATAATTCAAATCACATTATCATCATCATCTAATTATAAAGGTGAGGTTTCAGCGTTATCGGGGGGCTATTAAAGCATGTTTACGAGGTTATTGAGTTCATTGCTGATCTCTTACTCTCAAATGAATCACTAAGTACCTCAATCTAACTGCTGCTCAGATCACTAACTGTCTTGGACTTTTCTTTAGGAGACATGTTGGAGCGGTTCTTCGCAAGGAGTCATTAAAGACTTATTGTGACATTATTGGAGACATATTGGAGTTGTTCTACGGGGGTTATTAAAGTGGACCGCAGAGGTTATTTGAGCGTCTCACTGCGTGGTGTTATTGGGGGTTATTGCGACTTTATTGAAGTAGTTATTGGAATTATTCTGTGGGAGTTATTGAAGTGGGACTGCGACATTATTGGATTGGTTCTTCACGCGGCGTTATTGAAGGGTTATTGCGGTGTTATTAGAGACTTTTTGGAGTTATTCTACGAGGTTTACTGAAGTGGAACCACAGAGATTATTAGAGTGGTTCACCGCACAGTATTTGGGGGGGGGGGTATTGAAGCGGTTATTGGAATTGTTCTGGTGGGGTTATTGAAGAGGGATCGTAAATTTATTGAATTGGTTCTTCGTGCGATGTTATTGAAGGGTTATTGTGGTATTATTGGGGACTTATTGGAGTTGTTCTGCGGGGGTTATTGAAGTGAAACCATGAAAGTTTTTGGAGCGGTTCACCGCACGGTATTATTCGGGCGTAATTGCGGCGTTATTGGAGTTGTTCTATGTGGTTATTGGAGTTGTTAGAAGGGATTATTGACGTGGAACGGCGGAGTTATTGGAATTGTTAACCCCGATGTGTTATTGAGGGATTATTACAGTGTTATTGGAGATGTTGTGCGGGGCTTATTGATGCGGAACCGCATACTTATTGGAGATCAATTAACGAGAGGTTATTGCGGTATTATTGGGGTTATTGCGGCATTTTATGAGAATTTACGTTCATGCTTACATCTGGTGAAAGAAATTCCATCACATCAGTCTTATCACTCTTTATCCAATTATTAGTCAGTTTGCAGATACTGGAGCTACAGTTTATCTAAATTATTTATGCAATTATGTAATTCTGAAATAAAACTGATGCAATTAAGCTACTTTGGAAGACCAAATGTAAATAAAAATTACATAAGTAATGACTACAATACTGTTAAATTTAATATACTTATTTTTTATACACTATTCCACAAAAAAGCATATTGACATTGAATATTTCGTGTTGAAGATTATATCACGCGTATGGAATCCATTATCAATTCAGTATATGATTGCATGGGCTGTGGTGTAAACCAATTCTGCAATATGGGAATAATCATCAGTGAATATTTATGGCCGTGTAACACCACAAAAAAAAAAAGGAACCAAAAAAGCAAAACTTAATGATGATCATTTTCCATTATACATCGAACTTAATGAGCACGAAATTAATCAAACTTTGGCTTGTTGGATTCTTATCTTTGAGATGCTCCATTTGAAGAAAAATTTGTCAAAATTGGAGTTCATTGACCATTAAATTGACAATCCAAAACAATTAAATGTGCTTTGTTGGCTTGATCTAGACTTGGTTGGATTTCGATTGAACCAATTTTGGTATCATTAGGTTTGTCTTGTCAAGACGATCAGTTGACTATAAATTTGTTGAAACCGGGGCCGCAGATGATATTGAATTTGAATCCAAAATATTTATTTTTCAAAAAATACCTTGAGATTCGTGTTAGATAATAAAAATTTTGTTGATAACGCGTCAAGTGTTATCATCCTATTTATTTCTATCCAAACGAGACTTATCAAACAAACTAATGAGTTGTATAAGAGCATTTATTTTCTGATCAAACGAGCTCTATGAAACTTATAAATGAGTTATTTGTTAAACTTACAAAAACAAGTGAGTTTTTAAAAACATGAGCTACTTAATTATTAACTAAAATATGCATATAAATGCGCAAAAGAAATGAAAAAAAATAAAGTCTGTACAAAAAAATTTAAATTTAAATTTATATTAATATAAATAGATTTTAAATTTAATTTAATTAAGTTTATTCACATGCTTTAAATTAAGTTTTAACCAATTTTATTCAAAAGAATTAAATCAGAGTTTTAATTTATCATATTCTCAAGCTTATTCATAATCCTTAAATGAAAAATACTCATCATGCTTCTTAACAACTTTTTTTGCTAATTTCAACTAATCAAACAAGAAGTTGTTCGAACTTGTTCATTAAACGTTGGAGTGTTTATAAAAGTGATTGGATTTGTTCAACTAGTTAATCAAATGAACATGAAAGAGCTCTTCCTTACCCGAGTTACGAGCAACTTATCAAACATTCAGACCATTTATAGCCCTAATGAGACCTCACTGTATTCGTCTTCACTTCGTGCTTAGTTTGAGTATATGGAATGAATAATCGCTCGAGTTAAGAGTATGTTCAATTTTGTTTTAAAAGAGAAATATTTTTATATATTATTAAAAAAAATATTGGCTTTTACATACCACCAAATTCCTATATATTAACATATCAACCATTAATATTCATGCATATATTTTGATAGATACATTTAAGCTTTAGACAATTAAATATTGTTTAAATATTAGATTTATTTAGGAATAAGTGAAATATTTAGAGAATTATAACAAGATCATATTGAACTCTTCTGAAAATAAATTTAACTACTTAGAAAATTTCTCATCATTTCTAATGAAATGTGGTTTTTGTTGTTATGAAACAATCTTGAGAATTTTTCATCATTTCTAATGAAATAATGTAATAATCTATCATGAAATGTTATTTTAGTTATGCTTACCATCTGTTCGAAATGATTATAATTTTTTGTAAAGATGTTTGTAAAACTGTGATAGGAAAATTGATATTTTAGAAGCAACTGTGAGAATTGTAAGTATATTCGCTAAAAAAATTCATATCATAATTTTCTTAAGTATGAAGTTGAATAAAATAGCTTCTCATAACATACATTTCTAAGAAGCGGTAAAAAAAATAGTTCCCCAAAGACACTTTTTGTGACAATCAGAAATATGATAAGAACAACAACAATAAACTTTTATCCCACTAAATGGGATCGGTTGCATGAATCTTTTTTTCTCTAATGTGTCCTATTAATTAAGATCATTTTTTATACAACATACTTGAGTCTTTTTAGTTCTACCTCTAGTTTCTTAATATAAGTTGAATCTAATACATCTAATCTCCTAATTGAATCATTAGATTGATGACATTTAATGTGACCAAACCATCAAGGTCGACTCTCTCTAATCTTCTCTACCACGGGAGTTACACTAACCCTTTCACCGTTTTATTTGTTTCCTATTTTATCTCTGAGTTTGATGCTTCTCTTTTGAAGAAAATCACAAACACAACCCAGATCAAAAATTGTCCCAATCAGATTAGGCAAAAGTAAATGAATAATGTGTTAAACTGTGTGGATATTTCTAGTGCGAGCAATGCCATAATCCCTAAGAAGATGGTTAGGGTTATTTTAAAAACATGAAAATATCCATAGAGACGGTTGTATAATTCTAGGAAACAATGTATTTTCCTTCCACACACACACACACACACACACACACACACACACAAAAAAAAAAAAAAAAACACCAAGGTTCAGAAGATCGGACTACACATTGAACTGTAGAAAAGGAGATTCGAACTTCAACGGTTGAACTAAGGGTTGATCTCAGTGATCTCATAAATATAAAGAAAGATTAAATATTTTAAATTACATAAAAATTCGAAGAAATACAGAATGGAAGGTTAACAAGAGAGAAACATAACGATGAAAATATAAAAGCGCAACAAAGAAAGGGTAATAGACCGATAGTCATGCATATTTCACAAAAGATAAAGAAAATAACGAAGTTGAGAATAAATAGAGCAACACATCCTTCGTGATATCAAAGGATTTAGAGCATTATTCATGATTTCCAATAAAAGATGACATGAGATAAAAAATTGCACTTTAATGATGGTTCGACCGCCGGTTCTAGCCAATTGATCAGTTCGACCACCAGTTACAACCAATTCTTTTCATTTCGATGCGGAGCCGATTTTTAGCACAACCAGAACTAGACCACTAGTGGGTTCACTCTCGAACCAATTGAACTGATGATAGGTTCTGTTTGATTTTTAAAATGAATACAATGTTTTAATATTCCTCATGTAATCGCAATTCAAATAACAGATGGTAAATGACTGAAATAAGATTATATTAATGATTATATTTA
>CM040422.1:117101171-117131698 GCA_022702705.1 Papilionanthe hookeriana x Papilionanthe teres
AAAAATCATGTTATTTTTTTGTTTATGGGGATGTTAAGAAGGTCTAGAAAAGATTTGGGGTTAATTGGAGTTGAATTGGATGAGTTTGGGCTAAGTTTGGGTCATGGGTCCAAATTGGGCTTTAAGGCCAAAAGTGAAATTGGATCCAAATGTCAATCAAATTGGACTTGGATTTGGTCTAGATTGGTGTTGGGGATGTTGAATTGAAGTTTAGAATTGAATTGGACCAGAATTTGGGCCAATTGGGTAGGTTTGGTTTGACATTGGGTTCACTTTGGGTTAAAATGGGTCAAATTGGAGATTTTGACAAAAGTGGGGTAAATTGACAAAATTGGCCCCTGGTGTAGTTGAACAAAATGAAATTGGGAATATTTGGGATTTTCTGGAATTTTCTGGGAATTTTCGGAATTTTTGGATTTTTTGGCTAAGAGGTGCATTTTGGGTATTTGGAGGGTATTGGGAGGTATTTTTGGAATTTTTGGTATTCTTGGCTATGAATGATCAATTTGAGTGATGTGGGAATGCTTGGGATTGGTCCTGAGGATTTTTGGGTGATTTTGAGATTTTGGAAAATTTGGGTAATTTCAAGGGTTTTGAGTAGGCTAGGGGGGTGCAGGGTCCTCAGGGTCAAAAATTAAAAATTTGGAAAATTGAAGATTGGGTAAATGTAAGTGGAATGAAATCATTTTGGTTGAGCCATGAAGCCACATCAAGCCCACATGAGCCATGAAGGGACTCATTTGAGGCATTCACTATGTTGTTCCTAACCCTCTTAGCCAAGGACTTAGGGGTTAAGGACCATCCATGTGAATCACCTGCATGAGTCAGGAGGTCAAATTGGCTATGGGTGTGGTTTTAAGAGGTGTGTGAAAGTGTAGTGTATAGGTATAGTGTGTGTGTAAGTCAGCCCCTTCACTGCACTGTGCCACCTGTAGGGGCCCTAAGGCCAAAGAGTCCTATGGGAACTCATCCTTTAAACTTCCACATTTAATTTCAATCCTCTAGGTGATTAGGGGTCTACAATCAAGTTTGTGGAGTTTGCGGGGAGTTAGGAAGTGGTTTGAATTTCTAAGTGGTGGGTCCCAATTCTAATCCTCTAGGATAGTCAAAGGAAAAGCCTAAGGCTAGATCCTAAGTACTAAAGAGAAGAAGAGAAGACCTCACCAAAAATGAGGTCAACAAATGGACCCCAATAGGTGTGGTGTGCTAACCAAGCACACCGCGCGTATTGGCGTTGACCGAAAAGATCAACAAAACCAACACAGATGTCCAAGTGACAAACTTAGGACGAAGTAGAAGAGTTTCCGCTGGGGAGTGTCAAGTATATCTCTGAGACTGGAGACTCCTGAACTCTCGCTGGGGAAAGGAAAATGAGGTGAGTCCCAAATCACATGATCTGGGGAAATTTCGATTTAGATTTTCGTTTTGTTTTAGTTTAAGTTTTGATGTGTAAGTTTAGATTTTGAGTTTCAATTTAGATTGAAGTTTGGTTTAAAATCAATTTGAGGAAATTTGGACTTGAAGTTTGGATTCGAAACGAGGTTCCAATCCCGGGATCGTGGAGAAAACCGGAATCGGGGTACCAGCCACGGAATGAGAATCGAGTTTAAGTGTTGATTGAAGGGGATGAGAATCGAATTTAGGTATCGATCTCGAAAGTTTAAAGAGAACTCGGAATCGGGTTCTAGTCTCGAAGGTTTAAAGAGAACCGGAATCCGGTTCCGATCTCGAAGGTTTAAAGAGAAATGGAAGCCGGTTCCAATCTCGAAGGTCTAAAGAGAAATGGAAACTGGTTCCAATCTCGAAGGTCTAAAGAGAAATGGAAACCGGTTCCAATCTCGAAGGTCTAAAGAGAAATGAAAACTGGTTCCAATCTCGAAGGTCTAAAGAGAAATGGAAACTGGTTCCAATTTCGAAGGTCTAAAGAGAAATGGAAACTGGTTCCAATATCAAAGGTCTAAAGAGAAATGGAAATTGGTTCCAATCTCAAAGGTTTAATGAGAATTGGAAACTGGTTCCAATCTCGAAAGTTTAATGAGAATTGGAAATGGATTCCAATCTCGGAAGTTTAGTGAGAATTGGAAACTGGTTCCAATCTCAAAGGTTTAATGAGAATTGGAAACTGGTTCCAATCTCGAAGGTCTAAAGAGAAATGGAAGCTGGTTCCAATCTCAAAGGTTTAATGAGAATTGGAAACTGGTTCCAATCTCGAAAGTTTAATGAGAATTGGAAATGGATTCCAATCTCGGAAGTTTAGTGAGAATTGGAAATGGATTCCAATCTCGGAAGTTTAATGAGAATTGGAACGAGGTTCCAATCTCGAAAGTTTAATGAGAATTGGAAATGGATTCCAATCTCGGAAGTTTAATGAGAATTGGAAATGGATTCCAATCTCGGAAGTTTAATGAGAATTGGAAATGGATTCCAATCTCGGAAGTTTAATGAGAATTGGAACGAGGTTCCAATCTCGAAAGTTTATTTGTGTGAAGAGGGACCCAGTCTCATGCCATCAGAACCAAATCAGAGGAAGCTCATGGCTCCGTGTCAATAGACCTAGTCGATCTCCATACAGGAAGAAAGGTAGGCCACAAAAGTCGAAATGATTTCGATGTGACGAAAAAAGGTTTAGGGTTCTGAAATTGAAGTGTGGGTCTCTTGTGAGGAAGAGTTGTCCGGACAGAGAAATTCACAGCTTCTTGAGCTAAATTTCGATTTGGAGTTGATTTGAAAATGTTTGAAAAGATGAATTTAGAGTGAGATCCGATTTGAGATTCATTTTCATTCTGTTTGTCCTTTAACTTTCCAAATTTTTTTAGCTGTGTATTTAATGTTCATGTGAATTTTATTTAGCGTTCACGTGAATTTTGAAGTTATTTTTATGTTTGGATTTTTAATGGAAAAATAATTCTCATTTATTATTTATATTTTTATTTTCTCTTTTTTTATTTTATTTTATTTTTATTTTATTATTATTTTTTTTATTTTTTTTCTTTTCTGTTCTTTGTTCGAAGTTCGTTTAACTTTAATGGCGTTTCCCAGTCAATTCGCACAAAAGAGGTGAAGGCCAAAAATGTGACATCATCACTTTCATTCCGATCATGTTGAAAATACATCATACAATTCGATCTGGAATACATCTCATACAATCCATATAGACTCAAAACGGACTATGTATGATCTTTGTCGATCCATCCAAAAAGGTATCTGTCAAAAATCCATGTCTGAATAGTGAGGTGCACGGTCAATAACATCACCTTCCAAGCCATCCTTGGCAAGGATGCCGTAAGGATGTACGTTGGAGGTGTGATATCTTCCATGTAACTCACAGCTCGTAGGGCCGGAGGCTCTCCAGCTCCGGGTCTGGCTGGAAGTGGTAAGGTGCTTTCCTGTCGTCCATCCTTCCGAAAGTAACCGAGATCCGCTTCACCGGTACTCCTGGTATGCAATGTTTAGCGACATCCGCTCCGTTGCCCTTCGGCATCATGACGGAACCTACCGGTAATGGTATCTTTACCGGCCCTCGGAACTCACCCGGGCTCGCTATCCGGAGGTCGCATCCGAACATGATATTACACTCATTCGTAAAAGAAACCGTGCAGTAAAGTTCGACAAAGTCGTGGTGATCTATGTGCGGGGGTATGCAATCACCCTTCTTGTAAATATTAATGATGCAACTATTGGGTATGCAATCTGCGGCAGTACCCTCCATGTTATCATTCTTTTTACCATCCTTTTAATGACTAATGGCATTGGATCCACCCGGCCATGACGGAGTATCCCCGGTGGGTTTCCCTTCCGTCTTCTCGCGAAGTTGTAGCAAGCATCCACATTGTATTGTAATCCTCCCCTTCCCTGGCATCCATCTCCGGGGTTCTGAGTAAGTTTTTTCTCTTAAGCGACCTGCTCGGCCCATCTTTTTTAAATCCCAGATGCAGTCCACGATTTGCTGTTGTTCGTATTCTGAGAACACGTCTGTATGTAACTCGAGGCCTTCTAGTATATTGATCCTCCCGCCTCGATTCTCTCGAAGTATTCAAAAGTTTTCTTCCGGACATTCCGTATTCTTTCTAGCTCGTATTCCGGGATAATTTGCAAATGGCGAGGCTCGGTGACGTCATCGTGGGATATATGGCTCAATCCCTTTACGTTCTCCCCGCATACCTCGGCTCCTCGTGGATGATGTCCGTCGGAACATCCTCCGGGGTTGCTTCGCAACAAGGTCATGCATTACCGGTGGCTTTGTCCGGTGGCGTTGTAGCCTTCTTTCTTCTCGTTCTTCTCGAGATTTCCCCGGTTTCTTCGTTATCCTCGGAGCCGGCCTCCTTCCTTCGAGTTCCGTGCGAACCGGTATCCTCGAAGTATATGCACCGGCAGTAAGCAACTATCTCGTCGCGCCGGTCCGCTGCTAATTTAGTTAACATCTTGCGGATACGGCAATTTTTATTTCTTCGTTGAGTTGCTCGTGAGAGTAGCTCTTCGTATTTCCTGAATTTACGTGGGCGCGGCGCCGACAAGCTCCGCCCTCTGCTCGTAGCGACTACGGACTTGATTCTCTTGTCCTCTTCGGTGTTTGTTTTTCTTTTCTTACTGCTTTGGATTGGTGGCTTGGGCCACCCACTTTCATTATCGTCGGTCGGGCGGTTCCTGCCGATCGATTGGGACCCAGTCACTTTCCTAATATTGCAGGCCTGCTGGTGCGAAGTCTGAGTCAATCTCTATTATCGCTCCATCTTTCACCCTCTTTTCGTCGTGTGCAAGGCTTACGCCATTTCTAAAGTTCAGGACCAACCGCCCGTTAGACATTTCCTGCGAAAAGACAAGGAAAAGGATCGGGGGTTGTACTAAGAACAAGAACATTAAGAAAATGTTTATTAAAAACAGCTTTTTTTTATTATTTTTATATTTTTAAATTCAACAGAATGAAGTGGGAAAAGATCGGGAAAGAGATTTTGATTTGGGAAAGAAAACAAGGAAAACTTTATTATCATGATTTTATTTATCTTAGCACATTTTTATTATTTTGGGTTCGGACCCGACTCATAAGTAATTACTTCACCCGTGCTTCTAGGGATGGAAAATTCATTCCTTCGAAACATCAAGTAGCGTAATACTTTTTCAAGTATCGTCTATTGATCGGAAGCATATGTCGTTCTCCTCGGCAATTCACTAGCCGGTAGGAGCCTCCGAGTAGATCGCCTCGACTACAAACGGTCCCTCCCAAGTGGGTTCAAATTTTCCTCCTATCTTGCGGTGTGCAAGAATAGGTCTTTTGAGAACGAGAACTAAATCACCAACTTTGAAGGTTCTTGGGCGGACCAGTCTATCATGGGCTTGAACCATCTTAGCTTGGTATAGTTCTAAATTCTGCTGCGCTGCAAGTCTTTTCCCTTCCAGGCCTTCCAATTCCTCTAGTCGTAATTTGGCATTCTCTTCTGTCGTGATTTTGTTTGCAATCGCAATCTCTAAGTGAAGGAAGCTGGACTTCTAAAGGTAACACTGCCTCGGACCCATACACCAGAGCGTAAGGTGTAGCTTGAGTAGGAGTTCTGAAGGTTGTCCGGTAGGCCCATAAGGCTTCTAACAATTTCTCGTGCCAATTTCTCTTATTGTCGTCTAAAGTCTTCTTTAAAATTTGAACGAGAGTTTTATTAAAAGCCTCAACGGGCCGTTCGCTCTTGGGTAGTAAATTGTTGAATACCGTCGATCGATTCCGTGTCTCCCGACAAAATTGTTGATTTGCGTGCTTCGAATGCCGACCCATTATCCGAGATGATCTCGCGCGGCACTCCGAAACGGTAGACAACTTGGTTCTTGAAAAATTGTAGCACGTGATGTGCTTTCACTTCTCTAAGTGGAACTGCCTCTGCCCATTTAGAAAAGTAATCTGTAGCCGCGAGAATGAAGCGATGTCCTTTTGAAGATGGTGGTTCTATTGGACCCACTATATCCGTGCCCCAACATTCAAATGGCCACGACGCAATTGTCGGATGTAGCACATTTGGAGGTTGGTGTAGAACCACTCCGTGCACTTGGCATTGGTGACAGCTCTTGGCGATTTTCATGCAGTCGGTCATCATCGAGGGCCAGTAGTACCCTAGTCTTTTAATTTTTCATTTTCATCTTTGGACCCGACTGGTGAGCGCCACAGAGTCCTGAATGCACCTCTTTAACAATTTCACGGGCCTCGAACTCGCTTAGGCATCTTAGCCACATTTGATCAAAAGACCTTCTGTATAATGTATTGTTTATTAATGTGTAGGACAGAGTTCTTTTCTTGATCTGATGGGCTAACGACCTATCGTCTGGTAGTTTTCCTGTTTGCGGTGTAATCCATTAATGGTTGTCGCCAATCTTTCGTGTCTTCCGTCACTTCGCTGCAATTGATCCTTTTCCTTTTCCGATTTGTGTATTGTGTCTATGTCGAGACTGTGATAGGACCCGACGTCCGTGAACCGACACTTCCACTCGATTCATCTTGCAAACGGGAAAATTCTTTTGCGAGACGGGCTAACGCATCCGCTAAAGCGTTTTCTTTTACGGGAATTTTGTAGATTGTCACATTCGGAATCGTTCCAACGAATTGTATGGCATACTTGGAAGTATTGCTCGAGTCTTGGTTTTAAAATTTTGTACTTGTCCGGCGATCCGTTGAATGATTAATTGCGAATCCCCATAGATGTTGATGTCCGTTATACCCATTTGAATAGTTAATTCCGATCTCGTTATGAGGGCTTCGTATTCCGCTTCGTTATTTGTACACGGCTCGTCGAGTGGTAGGAGTATCTTAACATCCCCCGCTCCGGTGTTATAAAGATTAGTCCGATCCCTGCCTTACCGGGCACTATCACTTGCGATTCTTCGTCTTTATGTCTTGAAGATGCTCCGTCGAAATATAATTCCCAACGTCGATCATCAGGGTCTTCTAGGTTCATTATTTGTTCATCTGGCAAGTCGTCATTGAGAGGAGATTCTGCCGGCAAAGGGTGTGCTGCGAGGAAGTCTGCTAAGACTTGTCCCTTTACGGCACGAAGAGGCACGAAAGTTATATCGAATTGCAATAATATCATTGACCATCCGGCAAGTCCGCCGGAAAGCGTTGGACGGGTCATCGAGTATTGCAATGGATTAAATTTTGAAATCGAGTTAACCTTATGAGAAAGCATGTAATGCCCGAGCTTTTGAGCGGCGAAGATCGGGGCTAAACGGTGCTTTTCAATTGCGGGATACCTTATTTCCGTCGGCGATAAACGACGGCTTAGGTAGTAAAGAGCATTTTCTTTACCCTCATCATTGACTTGAGGCTAACGGGGCTCCGAGAGAGTCGTCTAAAGCCGCGGTATAAAGTATCGGCGGTCTACCCGAGGCTCGAGGCCGCTAAGACGGGAGGTGTCATTAAATATTGCTTAATGTCCTCGAAGGCCTTCCGGCATTTCTCTTCCCAAATAAATTTGGCGTCCTTTTTAACTAGTGCCGAGAAAGGCCGACACCTACCCGACAAGTTCGAGATAAAGCGTCGAAGATATGCCGGCTTCCTTGAAAAGATCGTAGTTGTTTTAAGGTTCTGGGAGGTGGCATCTCTAAGATAGCTTTAATCTTTTCCGGGTCGATTTCAATTCCACGATGTCGGACAACGAATCCTAAGAATTTCCGGAGGTGACGCCGAAGGCGCATTTTAAGGGATTCATCTTAAGGTTAAATTGTCTTAATCGTTCGAAAACAATTCTCAAATCATACAGGTGGTTTTCCTTTACTTTGCTTTTGATGACCACATCGTCCACGTAGCATTCGACTTGATTGTGGATGAGATCATCAAAAATTCTTGTCATCGCTCTCGGTAGGTCGCTCCTGCGTTCTTCGGTCCGAATGGCATCATCTGTGTAGCAATATACTCCGATCGGCGTTCGAATGCTCGTAAGTTTTTCATCTTCGGAGCCATTTTTATCCGGTTGTATCCCGAAGATCCATCCATGAATGAGAATATTTCATGTATTGAAGCGATGTCGATCATTAATTCTGGGATCGGTAGAGGGAATTCATCTTTTGGACATGCCTTGTTTAAATCTCTGAAATCCACACAAATTCTAATCTGACCATTCTTCTTCCCGATCGGTACCACGTTGGCTAACCAAGTCGGGTATTGTTCTTCACGGACAAATTTAGCGTCTATTAGCTTTTTAACTTCGGCTATGACTTGTTGTTCGATTTCTAGACGCATCCTTCGGGACCTTGTCGACTGGAACGAAGCGGGATCCACCCCTAGCTTATGGACTGCGACCTCCGGAGCTAAACCCGGCATCTCATCGTAGCTCCAAGCAAAACGAGTCTTTAAATTCCATTAATAACTTAATTATTTCTTCGGAGTCTTATTTATTGAGTAAGGAGCTAACAAAGGTAGGTCCAGGTTCTTTGTTAGTACCTAAGTTAACTTCCGTTAACTCATCTATTGTAGATTTGATCTCTTCTTCGAATTCGGTGGAGCGTCTCCAATTTGTAAATCTTCGAGTTCTTCGAAGTTTCCATGCGGTTTTCATTAGACTCGCAGGTGACAACCAAGCAAAATTCGGTATCGTCAGCCGATCTCTATCGTGCCGAATTCGAGACCATGTTTTGAATCGGGTGGACGACCGGAGTTATTCCATAATTTTTCAAAATGTTGTGATCGACCTTTTGTCCATTGTCGAGGTAAGAAACCACGCCGAATTAAATTTTGAACACGGGGAGAGTACCACTCAAAAGGCAATTCCATTAATTTTGATGAAGTAGCATCTTCAAGTTGTACATTATTCTCGGTTTTGGAGGAAGGAGCACCACGGTAGAATTTGATGGGCTTTGCACCACCGCTACGTACCTCTTTGACCTCCATACCCTCGATCTTATTAGAATGGATCGGGGTCGGGGTCATAGTATGTACATAGTGGTTAATCTTCTCGTACATCGATTTATATTCTTCGTTTCTTTCATCTTCGAGAGGGATTCGAATTGCGGCTTCTTCCGAGCTTATTGTCGTTGCTTCTTGCTTGATTTCTTTTTCTTCTTCGGAACTATCTTCCCATTCAACATTGATGGCTGGTTTCCTCCGTCCAATCGTCCTAACGTCTCGCCACGACCTCGTCCCCGGCCTCGACCTCGGATGCGAGTTGTGGAGAAACCTTCACCATCTCGCCGTAAGGGAGTGGTGAGTGAGCGTTGGACTAGAACTTCGAGTTCTTCGTCGTCCCAAATTTCCTTTGCTTCATTTGTTATGGTATTTCTGGAGAAGATTGTTTTCTTCGGAGGTGCATAATAAGCTGCATCTTCATGAATTCCAATTTCATGTACGGAGAACGGTTGTAAGTCACCTTTGATGCACTGTTCCCCTCCATCGTAGTATTTGATGCATTGATGTAGTGATGATGGTACCATCCGATTTTTATGTATCCACGGTCGGCCCAGTAGAGCGTTGAACGACGTTTCTGAATCAATTATGTGAAATTTCGCGGTTGTCTTTGCTAAGTCACCGGTCTTCATTAGCAGTGTTATTGATCCGAGGGCTCTTTCTCCTTTCTGGTTGAATCCTCTTAATAACATTTTGTATGCTCGAGCTCACGAGCATCAATTTCCAAGTATGCTAGCGTTCGAAGATTCATTATATTGATTGATGCTCCTGGATCCACCAATACTGCGGAGAGTGTAAACTTCCCAATTGTAACTCGAAATGTACAAGGGTCGGTTGTGGTCTGTCGTCCCAAGTAGTAGGTCATTGTCCGTGAAGGTAACACCTCGCTGTTCTTTTAACGAGCAAACCTCATCTAAGGAATCTCCGGCCATTTGAGCTAAGCAAATTTCTGGATCAAGTAAGGCCTTGATCAGAGCTTCTCTCGTCTCCTTTGATAAGATGAGAGCGTCGTAGATGCTAAGTTTGGCCGGTAGTTTCCTAAGGTGGGCTAGCACGTTGTAATCCACTTTGTTTTCATGTGCCTTGTTTTCTTCTCGAATGGGTATTTCTTCTGCCGGGGTTGGTTCTTCCTGAACAACCACCTGCTTTCATTTGTCCTTTGGACCCATTCTCGGAGGTAGAACTCTTCCACTTCTTAAGTTGACTTCTATGATTTCTTCTGAATCTAGCATTGAGTTTGCTGGTGTCTCCTTCTGAATTGGAATAACGAGTTCTTCAGGATTAGCTTCGGAGTCTGAAGGCTCTAACTCTATTGTGATTGGAGCTCCTCGAAACTCGCAAATAGATTCGTTGCTTGTTGAACTCTCGTAGCCTCCTTGGTGGATGTCTTCTTCGTCATTGTGATCGTCGAGATTGTGTATGATTTGAGAATTGTCATTTGTATCGGAATCGACGTCCGGATTAGGTTGATTGTCACTAGTTACGTAATCGTTAGAAACAGTCAAAACGTAGCCAACGCCATAACCCTCATCATTATAAGATCCCACCGGAGTGGGCGGATAATCATACGGAGTCAGAGGTTCGAGGGATTTCTTCCCCGAATCGGAAACAACTATCCTAGGATAAGCAGCCCCTAGTCTAGCCTTAGGTGCCTCGGTCTTCTCTTCTTCGTCAATTTTCTTCTTTTCTTCAGTCATCTCTTGTTGAGGTGGTTCTTCTATCGCAAGTGATAGCGCCGACTTGACAGTTTTCGAACTCTGAATTGAGGCTTGCACCGAAGCGGTTTGGATGTGATCCAAAACCTTCTTCGAAGACTTTGTCCAAGCGGTAGTCCATCCATCATCAGTCGCATAGGGGTCTATCGGAACAATGAAATCCGTCGAGATAACATTGACGGAACCTCCTTTCAGGGGTTCCTTCATGTATTCTTTCGGGATCGTTATTATTCCCTTTCCGAAGATTGTCGTTGAGCCAACTTTTGAAGGTAATACAATCTTACTATCTTGTGCCCCGAGCATCCGGTGGTAAGGGCGAAAGTTGGGATCACCTTTCTTGTCGACTTCTTCGGTCTTTTAGGCTCGGACGGTTGGAAATCTGGAGTCTTCATCGAGCTGCACGGAACATTTTCGGCATCTGCCTCATTCTTGAACGGATACTCCTCGCTCGGGAACTCCCTAAACGTCCGTTGGGGACGAGGCGGTTGTTCATACTTGTTGAGATGACCGATAGCTGGGTCGGGGTTCTGGTAATTCCGTTGAGGTTGCTCGCGGCCGTTCTGACGATATTTGTATCGGTTTCTTGCCTTTATCGACTGCTGCGACGATCCCGGACTTCTTTTCAAAAGTTTTCACGGGCTTCTGTTTGTCTGTTTTATCGGTGAAACTTAATTGCTTCGCCTCCTCTTGCAAGCTTCCGGCCTTGCTTAACAACTTCTCGAAAGTCTTAATAGTAAATCCCTTAAGGAGAAGTGCTATCGGGCCATGAATGCTTTTAAGTAAAATACCGACTACGTGCTGTTCTTGTAGCTGTGGCTCACACTTCATACTTAGATTCCTCCATCGAAGTATGTAGTACACCAAGGTTTCATTCGGCTCGCTTCTCTACCACTAAATCACCTATAGTGATGTGGTGCCGAGCTCCGACAAATCGCTTGATGAAGAGGTTCTCTAATTCGAAAATGTCTTCACCGAACCTTTTGGTAATTCCGCATACCAATCAAAGGCAATCCTCGACAGTGCTGTCGACAAATTGTCGGAAGAGTAAAGCATCACTTCCGCCGGCATTGCAACAACTGGCACGAAAATGTGCAACATGCTGCCGAGGATTTCCGGTTCCATCAACGGTCTTGAACAGAGGTGGTACAAAGCCTTTCGGATATTGGACAGCTTCGAATTCTTCGGGGTAAGGTCTACCCGTCTGAATGGATGTTCCGCTCTTTGATTGTGCCAAGGCTTCTCGCACTTCTTCGTTCCACCAAGCTCTTGATATCCTTTTCCGGAATCATACTATGTGTTGCATCCTTCTTTAATTGATCATCCCCGTTGATGGATGTAATCTCCTTTCCTCCGTCTACAATGTGAATGACTTCTGGGGGTGTTTCTCTTTGGGGTTGAACCTGACTCTGGAGAGTGGCTAGGGCTACAGCCATCTCTTCCATCCTTTTTGCCATTTGGGCGATCGTATCATCTTTCTCTTGAAGTTGCCTCCTCATTACTTCCGGCTCCTCTCTTTCTGCGGCTGCAGGAGCACCTTGTGAAGCCGACGAAGCTCGTGTTTCAACCATGTTAATTTCTGCATATTCATCATCCATGAACTCTGACGAGTCAACTTCATCTCCGAACTTTTCTTCTCTTTCTCTTGCTAGTCGTCGAATATCAGTTCTTAGCTTTTCCATAGCATCTTCCATTGGACTTTTCTGTACATCCTTGCAGTTGTCATGTGACAATTGTCGAGTTTCTTTCTCATGAGTCCCCTTTCATCGCGGTAGCACTTTCCTCGGACTCAAGTCTCTCGACGAGACTTTCCTTTTCCGGTCGTTGTTTCGGTCTTAATTGGCGCGTAGTGGGACGCCATACCATCCTTCTAGCAGCGAGGAGGCCTAGGACCGGATGGTCCGTCTAGCCGAATCGTCGGAAGGTGGTATCCTCCCCGATCCGTAAACCCGAAACAACAACAGGTGGACTAGCCTTCATCTTCTTATTCGGCTCTTCTGCGGCGATAGCAGGTTCTACTCGTGGCCCAAGACGGGATTTGGCCGGCACCCGCCCTATCCTTCTTAAAATCTCCGATACAGGGCATTTTTCTTTCTTTGCTAACTTCTCGATCACGATCCGTAATCGGGCAAATGGTGTAATCCTAGCCCTTTTCCTTTTGTTGTCGCTATAGTATGCGGGTCGAGGTAATGTAGAAGCAATTCCGCGGACATTTTCCTCGTCAGTCGCGGCGGAAAGGGGATGGAATCTACTTCCTTCCAAAAGGGTGTATATTCGAGCAATGGTATGTATTCGGGTAGTGGTGTGTACTCGGGGATTTCGTCTAAGAAAGCGACTTCGGCAGCTACGGCCTTCCCGGCAATCTTCTTGCCTCTGTTTCTCC
Source organism: Papilionanthe hookeriana x Papilionanthe teres (assembly GCA_022702705.1). NCBI lineage: Eukaryota > Viridiplantae > Streptophyta > Magnoliopsida > Asparagales > Orchidaceae > Papilionanthe > Papilionanthe hookeriana x Papilionanthe teres. The sequence goes on from CM040422.1 coordinate 117,114,142, forward strand.
TCCGAGTCCATGTTAGGGGTGGAACCCTCGAGCCGGACCCAATTTCAAAAACAGAAGGTCTTGCACGGAAATCTGTACCCTCCACGGTAACATACTCATTGCAAATTTGAACTTCCTTCCCCTTCAGTTTGGCGGGAGCCGGGGTAGGTGCAGAGACGACTAGACTAGTGGGGGTAGAGATAACGGTCCTTCTATGAACAGCGGTACTCCTCTCAGCTGGAACCCTTTGCAGAGGAGGAAACTCTTGAGTTGACTTAAGGTTGAACTCAATCATGGGTTTCTCGGTCTCGGCACTTTGTCCATCGGTGCGAAAAGGGTAACGTCGGCGATCTTGACATTTGTGTTTTCGAATCCTTGTCCAAACCGGATGATCCCATTGTTGGGCGGCTCATCCTTGTAAATAGCGAAGTCCAGGTCCATTGGTGAAGGAGAAAATCGGTTTTGGGGCTTCCATTTCGCAAGGTAGATTCGATTGTCGATCCCGAGTTATGCTTCTTCTCATCGGGACGAAAAGAAAGGAATCGAAAAGAGTCCGAACACATTCTCGTTCATGTATATTTGTTAAAAGAGTCATTCATTAGAGGGTTTGTTTATATAGAACGGAATGTTCAAAGGTGTAGAGAAGGTAATGAATCTGATTCGGAATTAGAAAGGAAAAGAAAGTCTTATGCAAGACTTCTCGACTCGAAGGATCACTCATAAACTAACACCTATTGGGGGTCCACCCCACCTCAGAAATGAGGTAAAAGGATCTTGGAACCTCTCTGTTTAGGGGTGTCTAAACAGTGGCTCCTAGATCCAAGAGAATGTTGGCTATACTCATTCAAGGTAGAAATGAACATAGTATTCCAACGGAAAGAAGGGTAGTTTGATCCATTAGGGGCATGGATACACTACCGATTTTTGAAAGCAGAACTATTTGATTAAAAATGGAGAGAGGAATTGTCCCCAGCGGAGTCGCCAGAAATATGTCGGCGTATTTTAATTTAATTTAAATAAATAATTTGAAAAGTAATATTTGATTTTGAAAATAATTTTAAATTTGAAAATTTTAAGATATGAAATCAAACTGACCTCACATCTCGAATAGTTTATATAAACGAGCACCGCATCACAAACCATGTATCTATCCCGAAGAATAGACACATTGCTTGATGATGGGGCTCGATTAAATAAACAAGAAGATTTGTGACATCCGTTTGGTCCGCGAACCAATTTTATAAGCCGACAAATTCCTCGTTTAATATGAAAACATTAAACGGGGTTTATATTACTCAGGTTCTTAAAATTCCCTATAAGGGCAAGCCCCTATAGTTAATTACATCTTAAGTGACGGGAATCACCTAAGAAAACTCTCGATAATAATCGTAGTTCACGCTCTCAAGAATTTCGAGGTTTAAGTTTTCGATGGATTGAGTTTTGGAATTTCAATAGGGAATGGATTAAATTTAGAGCATTATATTTTGGGAATCCGAAGGAAGAAAGGTAGGAGAAACCACAGATTCGAAGCGAACTTCGGTAATTTCCCGACTATCCTATTGTTTAGCTTGAATTTAGGAAGGTTCTAATGTTTATTTAATGTTTTGATCTTGCCAGTTTTAATTAATTAGGACTTATATTTGTATGATAAAATCATACAAATAGCCTCGAAGATGTGAGGGTTTATGTCGCATCAGAAGACTACCTCGGAGTCCTAAGACCAGTTAGGGATTAATTTTCATGACATGATCATACAAATGCCTAACGAAGGTTTGAGGATTTATGTTGCACTAAGCAAACCACCTCGAAGTCCTATGGCTTGGTTATTTAATTCTAAGAAAGTTTTGTTGAAGTAGACTCAGGTTTTGCTGATGATGATGGCCGTGCTGCCCACCATGCTCCGAGCTCCTTGTTGTTGTAGAGGTTTAGTTTTAGAAGTCATAAATCATGAGATGAGAAAAGTGTTCTGGTTTAGAGAAAATCTTAAAATCCAGGTGTTTTTAATATTTTAATTAAACAAATCTTAAAGTTGATTATAACAACACCGGTTAAGATCCCACGGTTCCATCCTTCCGGCATCGTTATTTTTATCGGATTCACTTAGTCCGGATGAATTTGCTAAACTCAACTGAATGAGTTCCACACTTTCATTTAGACCGTGGGAAATCCGGTTAGCAACACGTAGGTTACATCATCCGAGGTATTCCCGATCATCCAACAAGACGTTTTAATTTAGTTGTAGTTGTAGTTTTGTTGTTCTGTTTGTGATTAAATTTTGAGTTGTCTTATATTTTGAAATGTTGTGGCGGTGAATTTTATCTTGTAATGACTTTTAATTTAGTTTTGGTTTCGGTTTTAGGGACTATCCTAAAGGTGTAGGTTTTCATGCAACGGTTGTTTATCATGCAAGAAAAGTAAGTGCGATGCGATTAAATAAATTGCAATAAAGTAAATTGCAATAAAATAAAAGCGTACCTGGAGGGTCTTCCCGTCATCCCAAGCTGCACTTAAAACACAATTAGAATATTTAAGCATTTAAAGTAAGTTCCTAGGTAAAGCTAAGGGAAGGGTTATAGTTTTCTACCAAGTTCCTAATCCTATAGCTGGTCATTTCCTATGACGTCTAGGTTCTTGTATTTTAGTTTGAGGACGATTTTCTTCATCAAAGAACAACTAAGTTCAATTGTTCATATAAATATCCTATCATATTGAGGAAGTGCTTAAGACGAATCTTAAACATCTTTTCAATATTTCTAGGATTGTTTTAAGTCGAAATGAATTTAATTATACAAATGAATTAATCGTCCGAGAGTTTAAGTTTTGTTGTCTTGCTCGAGTGAACTAGGACATTTGAATATCCTATAAGTGAAGTAACGCTTCTTTTAACACTCCTTTTTAAGAGTTATGACATCACGAGCTTTCGAGGGCAAATGGATGTTGAGTGAGTTGTGATTTAATTTTAGTTAATGGATTTAAGTTTGGAATAGTGTTCAAGTTGTTTTAGATTTATTTTGAATTCTTCATGTCTTAAGTGATGTTATATTTAATTTAATTTAATTTAATTTAACTTAATTTAATTTAATTTAATGTGGTTTAATTTAATTTAATTTAATTTAAGTTAATTTAATATAATATGCTTTAGCTTAATTTAATTCAATTTGATTTAATTTAATTTGATTTAGTTTTAATTTAATTTAATTTAATTTAATTTAATTTAATTTAATTTAATTTAATTTAATTTAATTTAATTTAATTTTAATTTAATTTAATTTTAATTTAATTTAATTTAATTTAATTTAATTTAATTTAATTTGATTTAATTTAATGTGTTTTAATTTAATTTAATTTAATTTAATTTAATTTAATTTTTTTTAATTTAATTTAATTTAATTTAATTTAATTTAATATTTTATTTTAAAGGGATTTGCTTTAAATAATTTAACCTTAACTTAATTTAATGATTAAGTCTTTTAGCATTTCAAATCTTAAACTTGGATTATCATTTTAATTAGGAATTAAATATTATTGGGATGATTAATTTAGGGATTATTAAATTAAAGAGCAAACTTCTTCCTAATAACATCCCTATTTTAATAATTCCAATTTTATTATTCTTCCAAATTTAATTAATTATTTTAATTAAAGTTCATTTCAATTATTGTTGAATTGTTTAATAGGTTTCTACCCTTTAATTATTTAAATTTCAATCATCCAAATCAGATTAAGATCAAATATTTTACCTTTTCATTTTATTAAGCCTAAAGTTTTAATTAAGGGTTAAAATTTTAATTACCATTTTGCCCTTCAAGCTTAATAATTTCATATCTCACTACATTGAGCTCAAATGATTTTGAAATTTTTATGTGACTTCACTCATATGTCAATAAAGACATTAGAGGAGAAAATGTGATTTTTCTGTATTTAATTTATTTATGTAATTATTTTTGGTAGAAAATAGAGATTTCCAAGGAAAATTTAATAATATGACCAAGGGAAAGTTTCTGTCCTTAAGAAAATTATGAGACATTCCTAATGACCAGAGGACCACTTGGACCAAGCTTGGTAATTTTTTGAATTATATTGTTTTTATTATAATTATTTTGAGTTTTGGAGTATTAATTAATTTAAAAATAAAATAAAGTTTGAAAAATGAATTTTATATTTTTCAAAAATCTCACTGATATCACGGAAATCAGAGAATCAATTTTTATAATTTTCTGATTTTTCTTTGATTTATTAGAATTATTTTAATAGAAATGCTAGAAAATACTTTTTTTTTTGTTTTAAAATTACCCTAGGGCTTTAAAATTTAATAACTCATCATAGAGACCTAGGAAAAATATGGGATTTGTTCCTAAGTAATTAAAATTTAAAATGTAACATTTTGGTGAATTTTATTATTTTTGTGATTTTTATTATTTTATTAATTATTAAAATATTAAAATAATACAAAAAATCAACTTTTTTAGAAAACTGAAATTTTAATTTTCTTAAATTCCCCTAATATCAGAGAGGCTTTAAAACCAATTTGGTGAATTTTTGAAGAGTATTTTGAAAGTTATGAATTTTCAAAGTTTAAATTGGCTAAATGGCTTAATCAACCCATTTGATAGGGCTAACCAAACCCAATTGACTTCAAACTTTTATGGTGGGTTCCTCTCATCCTAAAGGTCAGTGGAGAATTGATTTCAAGTCAATTTGATGTATGATTAGCTCTAATTAATTAAGAACCTATTTAGGGTGTTTAAGCCAATTAGGGTTATTCCAAGTGAATAAATTCAAAACCTATTTTTACTAGGGTCCTCTGGTCATAAGAAACATCACCAAATTTTTCTAGAATTTATTTCACAACATGCTAATTATTGGATTTAAAATACTCAAAACAGTAACATGAATTTGAAAAATCAATAACTTCTCATAGGGATGGCCTCTGACATTGGAAAATTCAGGGAATGTTCCCAAATTCAGAGGCTTCAAAAGCCCTAGGGTCTCATGCCATGGTGAATTTCCTATATGCATGGAGAATTAAAACAATGCAGAGGGTAAATAAATAATTAAAAATAAAATACTTGGATGAAATTAAATGATTTCTTTTCCACATTATTCTCCTCTGTTCACTTGAGCAAGAGGGTATTTTTATTTTATTTTTCTGATTTTTCTACACAAAGTTATGAATTTTTGAAGTTTAGGGAATTAAATAAATCAGAAAATCCCTATTTTTCTACTTATCCACGCGGCGCCGTGTCAACCTCGGCAGCTCCGAAGGGGGTACGTGTCGCGTTGTGATTGGGCGCCGCCATCTGAGTCAGCCGTCCCGGGACCCGCGGTTCACGTAACATTCCCCGGTCCGGCGCAATCCGAACCGTCCGCTCGATACACGCGCGATCCAACGGCTCTCGGTCATCATCTACGGCCGGTGTGCACCCGTGACCGTCAACCTTCTAACCCTAATTTCTCACTCGATTCTCAACGGATTTTCGTGTTCTTATGCTCTATGGATTCGTCTCGAAGAGACGAATACATCCATACTGATAAACATGCATTGGAATTAATTCAAATTAAATGGAGAATCTCCGGAAGCTCGGGAAGAAGAATTAGTTCATACCTTTGCTCGGAGAAGTGAAGCTTCGATGCGAGAGTTGTGTCACCTTCGATTGGGTCCAAGTAAGCTCCGGATGAAGTCCCTTGGCACAGTGAATTGTCTAGCTATGAAAGTGACCACAGCTCGATCACAAAGCTTGGAGGCTGGAACAATCGGGTGGCTCGGGGATGGGGCTTTCGGTGGGAAACTTCTCCTCTTGGTACGGTGAAGGTGTAGGACCAATCAATTTGAAGATTGATCCACTGTGAAGAAGTGTCCCGGTTTTTGGGCTAAAGTTTGAGCTCGAAATTGAGCTCAGTCTGGAGGGAATTAGGCTGGAATTCAGTGGGGATCAAGTGCTCTATGTGTGGAGAGTGATCCGGAATGATTTTGGCGGAGTTTCCTTAAGGTTTGGTTCAGCACCTCTCATGGCCGAGAGGGGGTGGTGTTTAAATAGGCATGGTCGGAGGCTCTCCGGGGGTGGCGAGGGTTGGGATCAGCTGCTCTTGCCATGTGAAGAACAGCCATGGTGGCCATTGGGCATGGGGCAACTCGGCAAGGTGGAATTCCAAAGTTTGGCTCCTCCCGAGGTCTCGGCCATGGTGTTTTCCGGCGACCCGGGCGGCCGGCCGGCGAGCATGGGTCACCCTCGGGTCCGAGTGGGTCGGGGTTGGAGGTTTGTGCAATCAATTGGCCATGGACATGTGTAAAGGGTTTGGATTAAAATGGTATGGAGAGAGACTCATTTTGGGTCTAAATGGGTCAACCCACCATTTTGGGTTTGGTGCACCCTTCCATGGATGATTTGGGCTGAGTGAGGATCAGGTGAATCAGCTAGAAAAGGGTGGAGAGGTCACCATCCATGAATATTTTGATTAATCATGGATTAAGGTGAAGCATTAAAAGGGTTAAAACCTTTTTAAGGTGGCTTAAAAGAGGCTCCTCCTTTTTCCATTAATGGCTTGATCACATGTCAAACCTCCCATGATTTCATGTGACTTGTCCATGGCTTGCATGTGGCTTCATGGCTTGTCTTTGGCTTGGGGAAAAGCTTGGTCAATTTCATGAAAATGGAATTTGGAAATTTTGGTAATTTAGGAGTGATTTGATGGGATTTGGCACATGGCTTAATTTGGATTTATTTTATCATGGGTTTAGAATTTAGGAGATGGTTCCATCCAATGGATGATGATATAAGGTTGTCATGTGGGCTTTGGGCCTTTGAAATTTAGTGAAGGTGGGCTTTTAAAGTGATTTAGGGAAGTGGGTTTTTTTTTATTTTAGGATGAGAATTTCACAAAGGATTGGATCCAATAAGTGTTGAATTTAGTTTAGGAATGTTTCATGAATGATTTGGAATAAATCTGAAGTGTTTGGGCTAGGTTTGGGTTGGATTTGGACCTCTTTGGTGAATGGGCCAATATTGGTCAAATTGGGGTAACTTGGGTCAATGTTGGGCTAGGGTTGAAATTGATGTAAAATAAATGTTGGGAAATGTTTATGGGAGTGTTTCAAAGAGGTTTTGGCTTTGGTTGGGTTTTGATTTTGAAGTTTGGGCCTATTTGGGTTAGGTTTGGGTTTAGGTCAAAATTGGGCTTTTTGATTTTGGGTTGAATTTGAGTGGGGTTTGGGTCTAAATTTTAGGCAAATCATGTTAGTGTTTTGTTTATTGGGATGTTAAGGAAGGTTTAGAAAAGATTTGGGGTTAATTGGAGTTGAATTGGATGAGTTTGGGCTAAGTTTGGGTCATGGGTCCAAATTGGGCTTTAAGGCCAAAAGTGAAATTGGATCCAAATGTCAATCAAATTGGACTTGGATTTGGTCTAGATTGGTGTTGGAGATGTTGAATTGAAGTTTAGAATTGAATTGGACCAGAATTTGGGCCAATTGGGTAGGTTTGGTTTGACATTGGGTTCACTTTAGGTTAAAATTGGTTGGGGATTTTGACAAAAGTTGGGTAAATTGACAAAATTGGCCCATGGTGTAGTTGAACAAAATAAAATTGGGAATATTTGGGATTTTCTGGAATTTTTTGGGAATTTTCTGAATTTTTGGATTTTTGGCTAAGAGGGGTATTTTGGGTATTTGGAGGGTATTGGGAGGTATTTTTGGAATTTTTGGTATTTTTGGGTATGGATGATCAATTTGATTGGTGAGGCAATGTTTAGGATTGATTTTTAAGAATTTTGGGTAATTTAGGTGATTTTGCAAATTTTGGGGGTTTCGAGGGTTTTGGGTATCGTTATGCGGGTGTAGGGTCCGGGGTCAAAAATTGAAAATTTGGAAAATTGAAGCTTGGGTGAATGTAAGTGGAATGAAATCATTTTGGTTGAGCCATGAAGCCACATCAAGCCCACATGAGCCATGAAGGGACTCATTTGAGGCATCCACTATGTTGTTCCTAACCCTCTTAGTCAAGGGCTTAGGGGTTAAGGACCATCCATGTGAATCACCTGCATGAGTCAGGAGGTCAAATTGGGTATGGGTGCGGTTTTAAGAGGTGTGTGAAAGTGTAATGTATAGGTATAGTGTGTGTGTAAGTCAGCCCTTCACCGGACTGGGCCACCGGTGGCGGTCCTAAGGCCAAAGAGTCCTATGGGAACTCATCCTTTAAACTTCCACATTTAATTTCAATCCTCTAGGTGATTAGGGGTCTACAATCAAGTTTGTGGAGTTTGCAGGGAGTTAGGAAGTGGTTTAAATTTCTAAGTGGTGGGTCCCAATTCTAATCCTCTAGGATAGTCAAAGGAAAAGCCTAAGGCTAGATCCTAAGTACTAAAGAGAAGAAGAGAAGACCTCACCAAAAATGAGGTCAACAAATGGACCCCCAATAGGTGTGCTCTCAAGAAGTTCAAAGTTTAAGTTTTCAAGGGATTGAATTTTGGAATTTCAATTGAGAATGGATCAAATTTAGAGCATTATATTTTGGGAATCCGAAGGAAGAAAGGTAGGAGAAATCACAGATTCGAAGCGAACTTCGGTAATTTCCCGACTATCCTATTTGTTTGGCTTGGATTTAGGAAAGTCCTATTGTTTATTTAGTATTTTGATCTTGCCAATTTTAATTAGTTAGGACTTATATTCGTATGACTAAATCATACAAATAGCCTCGATGATGTGAGGGTTTATGTCGTATCGGATGACTACCTCGGAGTCCTAAGACCGGTTAGGGCTTAATTTACATGATATGATCATGCAAATGCCTAACGAAGAGTTGAAGATTTATGTTGCACTGTGCAAACTACCTCGAAGTCCTATGGCTTGGTTATTTAATTCTAAGAAAGTTTTGCTTGAAGTAGACTCGGGTTTTGTCGATGACGATGGCCGTGCTCTGTCCACCATGCTCCGAGCTCCTTGTTGTTGCGAGAGGTTTAGTTGTAGAAGGTGATAAATCAAGAGATGAGGGAAGTGTTTGGTTTTAGAGAAAGTCTTAATTTCCATGTGTCTTTAATATTTTAATTAAAACAGGTCTTAGAGTTGATTAAACGGAACCGATTAAGATCCCACGGTTCCGTCATCCCGGCACCGTTATTTTCATCGAATTCACTTAGTCCAGATGAATTTGCTAAACTCAACTAAATGAGTTTCGCACTTTCATTTAAACCGTGGGAAATCCCGTTAGCAACACGTGGGTTTCATCATCCGAGGTATTCCCGATCATTCACTGAGACGTTTTAATTTAGTTGTAGTTGTAGTTTTGTTGTTCTGTTTGTGATTAAATTTTGAGTTGTCTTATATTTTGAAATATTGTGGCGGTGAATTTTATCTTGTAGTGTCTTTTAATTTAGTTATGGGTTCAGTTTTGGTTTCTGTCCTAAAGGTGTAGGTTTTCATGCAACTGTTGTTTATCATGCAAGAAAGGTAAAGTGCAACACGAGTAAATAAATTGCAGTAAGATAAATTGCAATAAAATAAAAGTGTACCTGGAGGGTCTTCCCGTCATTCCAAGTTGCACTTAAAATACAATTTAGAGCATTTAAGCATTTATAGCAATTTCCTAGGTAAAGTTAAGGGAAGGGTTATGGTTTTCTACCAAAATCCTAATCCTATAGCTAGTCATTCCTATGACTTCTAGGTCTTCAATTTTGGTTTTAAGGATGACTTTCTTCACCAAAGAACAACTAAGCTCAATTTGTTCTCAAGGACATTCCATTATATTGAGGAAGTGTTTAAGACGAATCTTAAACATCTTTTCAATATTTCGGGAATTGTCCTAAGTCCAAATGAATTCTATTGTGCGAGTGAATTAATCATCCAGGGTGTTTTAAGTTAAGTTTTATTTCTTGCTCAGTGAATTAGGATGTTTGAATATCCTCATGAGTGAAGTGTCATTTCACTTCGATACTCCATTTAGGAGTTATAATAGTAAAAGCTCCTAAGGGCAAAATGATATTTAATGATTTGTGATTCAAATTTAAGTTCAAATTAATGATTTAAGTTTGGAATAGTGTTCAAGTTATTTTAGATTTATTTTGAATTCTTCATGTCTTAGGTGATGTTATATTTAATTTAATTCAATTTAACTTAACTTAATTTAATTTAATGTGGTTTAATTTAATTTAATTTAATTTAAGTTAATTTAATATAATATGATTTAGCTTAATTTAATTTAATTTAATTTAATTTAATTTGATTTAATTTTAATTTAATTTAATTTAATTTTATTTTATTTTATTTTATTTTATTTTATTTAATTTAATTTAATTTAATTTAATTTAATTTATTTTAATTTAATTTAATATGTTTTAATTTAAATTAATTTAATTTAATTTAATTTAATTTGATTTAATTTAATATGTTTTAATTTAATTTAATTTAATTTAATTTAATTTTTTATTTTAAAAGGGTTTGCTTTAAATAATTTAACCTTAACTTAATTTTATGATTAAGTCTTTTAGCATTTTAAATCTTAAACTTGGATTATCATTTTAATTAGGAATTAAATATTATTGAGCTGATTAATTTAGGGATTCTTAAATTAAAGAACAAATTTCTTCCTAATAACATCCCTATTTTAATAATTCCAATTTTATTATTCTTCCAAATTTAATTAATTACTTTAACTAAAGTTCATTTCAATTATTGTTGAATTGTTTAATAGGTTTCTACTCTTTAATTATTTAAATTTCAATCATCCAAATCAGATTAGGATCAAATATTTTACTCTTTAATTTTATTAAGCCTAAAGTTTTAATTAAGGGTTAAAATTTTAATTACCATTTTGCCCTTCAAGCTTAATAATTTCATAACTCACTAAATTGAGCTCAAATGAATTTGAAATTTTTATTTGACCTCACTCATATGTCAATAAAGACATTAGAGGAGAAAATGTGATTTTTCTATATTTAATTTATTTATGTAATTATTTTTGGTGGAAAATAAGGATTTCCAAGGAAAATTTAATAATATGACCAAGGGAAAGTTTCTGTCCTTAAGAAATTTATGGGATATTTCTAATGACCAGAGGACCACTTGGACCAATTTTTTTGATTTTTTGAATTATATTTTATTTATTAAAATTATTTTAAGTTTTGGAGTATTAATTAATTTAAAAATAGAATATAAGTTAAAAAATGAATTTTATAATTTTTAAAATTTTCTCTGATATCAAGGATTCCAGAGAACCAAACTTTACAATTTTCTGATTTTTCCTTAATTTATTGGAATTATTTTAGTGGAAATGCCAGAAAATGTATTTTTTAATTTTAAAAATTACCCCAAGGCTTTAAAATTTAATATCTCAACCTAGAGACATAAGAAAAATATGGAGTTTGTTCCTAAGTGGTTAGAATTCAAAATATGACATTTTGGTGAATTTTATTATTTTTGTGATTTTTATTATTTTTTAATTATTAAAATATTAAAATAATACTAAAAAATTAACTTTTTTAGAAAATTGAAATTTTAATTTTCATAAATTCCTCTGATATCAGATATTCTCCAAAACCAATTTGGTGAATTTTTGAAAGGTATTTTGAAAGTTATGAATTTTTTAAAGTTTAAAATGACTAAATGACTTAATCAACCCATTTAGTAGGGCTAACCAAGTCCAATTGACTTCAAATTTTTATGGTGGGTTCCTCTGATCCTAAAGGTCAGTGGAGAATTGATTTCAAGTCAATTTGATGTATGGTTAGCTCTAATTAATTAGGGGTCTATTTTGGGTGTTTAAGCCAATTAGGGTTATTTTGAGTGAATTAACTCAAGTCCCATTTTTCCTAGGGTTCTCTGGTCATAAGGAACATCACCAAATTTTCCTAGAATTTATTTCACAACATGCTAATTTTTGGAATTAAAATACTCAAAACAGCCACATGCATTTGAAAAATCAATAACTTTTCACAGAGATTGCCTCTGACTTTGGAAAATTTAGGGAATGTTCCCAAGTTCAGAGGCTTCAAAAGCCCTATGGTCTCATGCCATGGTGAATTGTATGAATGCATGGAGAATTAAAACAATGCAGGGAGTAAATAATTAATTAAAAATAAAGTACTTGGGCAAAACTAATTAATTTCTTTTTCCACATTATTCTCCTCTGTTCACTGAGCAAGAGGGTATTTTTATTTTATTTTTGTGATTTTTCTACACAAAGATATGGATTTTTGAAGTTATGGTATTTAAATAAATCAGAAAATACCCTATTTATCTACTTATCCACGCGGCGCTGACTCAACCTCGGCGGCTCCGAATCGACACGCGTCGCTCCTCGGTTCGGCGCCGCCATCCGACTCGGCTGTCCGGGCCCCGCGGTTCACGTACCATCTCGTCGGTCCGACGCAATCCAAGCCGTCCACCCAATACACGCGCGATCCGACGGTTCTCGGTCATCGTCTACGACCGGTGCGATCCCGTGATCGTCCACACTCTAACCCTAAGAACTCTCTCGATTCTCGATGGATTTTCGTGTTCTTATGCTCTATGGATTCGTCTTGAAGAGACGAACACATCCATACGGTGAACATGCATTTAAATTGACTCAAATTAAAATGAGAATCTCCGGAAGCTCGGGAAGAAGAGGGAGTCCATACCTTTGCTCGCGAGAAGTGAAGCTTCGATCCGAGAGTTGTGTCACCTTCGATTGGGTCCAAGTAAGCTCCGGATGAAGTCCCTCGGCCCGGTGAATCGTCTAGCTATGAAAGTGACCACAGCCGATCACAAAGCTTGGAGGCTCGGAGCAACTGGGTGGCTCGGAGATGGGGCTTTCGGTGGGAAACTTCTCCTCTTGGTCCAGGTGAAGGTGTAGGACCAATCAATTTGGGGATTGACTCACTGTGAAGAAGTGTCCTGGTTTTGGGCTAAAGTTCGAGCTCAAAATTGAGCTCGATTGGAGGGAATTGGGGCCGGAATTCAGTGGGGATCAAGTGCTCTATGTGTGGAGAGTGATCTGGAATGATTTTGGCAGAGTTTCCTTAAGGTTTGGTTCAACACTTCCTTTGGCCGAGAGGGTGAGGGGTTTAAATAGGCATGGCTGAAGGCTCTCCCAGGGGGGTTTAATGGTTGGGATCAGCTGCTTAGGTCGAGGGAAGAACATTCTACAATGGCAACCGGGGATGGGGCGGCTCGGCGAGTGAGAATTCCAAGCTTGGGCTCACATGTGAGCTCTCGGCCATGGAGTTTTCCGGCGACCCGAGCGGCTGGCCGGCGGGCATGGGTCACCCTCGAGTCCAGGTGGGTCGGGGCTGGGGTTTAGTGCGATCAATCGGGCCTTGCCATGTGTAAAGGAGATGGCTTGGAATGGAATGGGGAAGAGACCATTTTGGCTAGGTTTGGGTCAACCCATCCTTTTGGGCTAGGTGCACCACCCGAGGTCCGGTTTTGGGCTGAAAAGAGTCACTTGGGTCGACTGCGCATGGAGTGGTGAAGTCTCCATCCATGGTGAGGTGGCTAAGCATGGTTTAGTGTGCGACATGCTTAAGGTAAAAAAGGGTTTAAGAAGGATTAGGAAAGGGGGCCCTCCTTTTGCCATTAATGGCTTGATCACATGTCAAACCTTCCATGGCTCCATGTGGCTTGTCCATGGCTTGCATGGCTTATCTTTGGCTTGGGAAAAGTTGAGTCAATTTCATGGAAATGGATTTAAGAAAAATTTTGGTATTTTAGGGGTGATTTGGCATGAGGGTTGATTTGGAATTATTTGATGATGTGATTAGAACTTAGGGAATGGCTTTGATTAAGTGGATGGCAAATGGAAATGTCATGTGGGCTTTAGGGTAGATTTTGGGCTCTTTGAAATGGTTTTAGATGGGCTTTTAAAATGGTTTAGGAAAGTGGGCTTTTGAATTTTAAAATGGATTTTGGGATGAAATTTTGGTAAAGGCTTGGGCCAAATAATTGTTGGGTTTAGCTCATAGATGTGTCATGAGTGACTTGGAGCAAATTGGGAGTGATTTGGGTTTGAATTCAGTTGAATTTGGGCTCCTTTGGTGAATGGGCCAATATAGGTCAAATTGGGCTAACTTAAGCCAATGTTGGGCTAGGGTTGAAATTGATGTAAAATTAATGTTGGGAAATGTTTATGGGAGTGTTTCAAAGAGGTTTTGGCTTTGGTTAGGTTTTGATTTTGGGATTTGGGCTCATTTGGGTTAAGTTTGGGTTTAGGTCAAAATTGGGCCTTTTAGCTTTGGGTTGAATTTGAGTGGGGTTTGGGTCTAAATTTTGGGCAAATCATGTTAGTGTTTTGCTTGTGGGAATGTTAAGGAAGATTTAGAAAAGATTTGGGGTTAATTGGAGTTGAATTGGGTGAGTTTGGGTTAGGTTTGGGTCATGGGTCCAAATTGGGCTTTAAGGCCAAAAGTGAAATTGGATCCAAATGTCAATCAAATTGGACTTGTATTTGGTCTAAATTGGTGTTGAGAATGTTGGATTGAAGTTTAGAATTGAATTGGACCAGAATTTGGGTCAATTGGGTAGGTTTGGTTTGACATTGGGTTCACTTAGGGTTAAAATGGGTCAAATTGGGGGTTTTGACAAAAGTAGGGTAAATTGACAACATTGGCCCATGATGTAGTCAAACAAAATGAAATTGGGAATATTTGGGATTTTCTGGAATTTTCTGGGAATTTTCTGAATTTTTGGATTTTTGGGTCAAGAGGGGTATTTTGGGTATTTGGAGGGTATTGGGAGGTATTTTTGGAGTTTTTGGTATTTTTGGGTATGGATGATCAATTTGAGTAATGTGGAAATGTTTGGGATTGATTTTGGGGAGTTTTGGGTAATTTAGGTGATTTTGGAAATTTTGGGTAGTTTCAAGGGCATTTGGTAGGTTAGGCGGGTGTAGGGTCCCGGGGGTCAAAAATTGAAAATTTGGAAAATTGAAGATTGGGTGAATATAAGTGGAATAAAATCATTTTGGTTGAGCCATGAAGCCACATCAAGCCCATATGAGCCATGAAGTGACTCATTTGAGGCATTCACTATGGTGTTCCTAACCCTCTTAGCCAAGGGCTTAGGGGTTAAGGACCATCCATGTGAATCACCTACATGAGTCAGCAGGTCAAGTTAGGTATGGGTGTGGTTTTAGGAGGTGTATGAAAGTGTAGTGTATGAGTGTAGTGTGTGTGTAAGTCGGCCCCTTCACTGCGACCGGGCCACCTGGGGTAGTCACTAGGCCAAAGAGTCCCATAGGAACTCATCCTTTAAACTTCCACATTTGATTTCAACCCTCTAGGTGATTAGGGGTCTACGACAAGTTTGTGGAGTTTGCAGGGAGTTAAGAAGTGGTTTAAAATTCTAGATGGTGGATCCCAATTCTAGTCCTCTAAGATAGTCAAAGGAAAAGCCTAAGGCTAGATCCTAAGTACTAAAGAGAAGAAGAGAAGACCTCATCAAAAATGAGGTCAACAGAGACCACCTCTCTTCTCATGAACAGAAGAAATAACATTAAAATCACCACCAACAAGCCAGGGATCATTTAAAGGGCCAATGCAATTAATTAAATTCCGTAAAATCTGTCTATCCTGCCTAGTACAACCAGCATAAACAATAGAAAAATATAAGGAGACATCAAGATAAGAAATGAGAACATGCAACAATTGGGCATGATTAATAATCACCTCAACCTTAATAAAGTCTTTCCAAAAGAACCAAATTTTATTGTTAACATTAGCCATAAACTGAAAATTACCAATCTTCCTAACATATTTAGAATTATTAGCATAATTAACTAACGGTTCCGAATTCCAAAAAATGCAAATGATATTTTCGATAAGATTTTTAAGTCTATTAGAGGCCTCACTTTTGGCAATACCTCTAATATTCCAAACTAAAGTATTATAATTCATCATCAATATCTTTCCTACCTCTAGTAATTCTAGAAGTAGAAGTTACCTCATTCAGATCAATCTTACCAGTCATATGATCAGCCACCGCATCGGGATTAATATAGCTTAATTCCCTCCTACCTTTAAATTTCCTCCTTCTCGAGGATTTTTGAACCAACCAGTCTTCTTCAAGCTGAGACCTATTTAAAGTAATAAAATCTGCATTCATATTGTCAGAAACCATATCTCTAATAATATCCTTCCCCTTATTGGTAATAGATATATCAGCATTTTCAATTGCCTGACCAACAATAGGATCAATCCATAAAATCGATTGATTATTGCTGTTAAGTTGATTATCATTATAAGATACAATCTTATTCTCATTGACTTCAATTAGATCAACTTGATTTTGATCTAAATCCACATGCAAGTCAACTGGATGTAAATCTTTAGAAGAAGAAACCACATTATGAACAACTTGAGGTAAATCTTTAGGAAACTGAACAACATCATCAACCTTATCAGGAATAACAATCACATTAGAATCTGCAAGATCAGAAGATCTTACAGAGTTATTATTAATATCCTGAACAAGAATTGGTTGCATATTAACATCTTTATTAGAGAACACCATATTATTATTAGAATTTTTAATATGTTTAATCTTCAACTGAGGATGTGCAATAAAATAATTATTAAAATTATGCCCAAACATACGACATTTACTACAATACGGTGGAATATATTTCATCTCAACAGATTGCCAGTACCCTGAACCAGAGTCCTCCAACCAAACAGAATCACAGAAAGAAGCTGTTACATCCCTTTCAATAAGAATACGAGCATGAGAAGTCCGATTATAATTGACAGATGCCATATCGATTTTCATCGGTGAGCCAAAAATCTTACCAAGAGAATATAATACTTTCTTGTTATAGAATTGCAATTTTAACCCAGGAAAACGAAACCAGATAGGAACAATTGGAGGTTCTTCCTTGGGATTAAAATCCACAGTCCATTTAAGAAGTTTCATATAAACTTTTTCAATCAGAACAACTTTCTTAGAGAAAAGCTGAGTATAATCAGATTCATTTTCAAGTTTTATCATAAGATGTCTACCATCAATAAAGCCTACATTCCATTTACCTAGAAGTTTGAGGTCGGTAAAATACCTTCGAATAATCTCCATCTTTGGGTGAGCATATGTGAACTTACCAATCAAAGTATATTTAAGAGGCTCTGCAAGAAGAGCCGTTTCTTCCTCATTAAAGAATAAAGCCGGTTTTCCATTTTTCTTTGAAGCTTTCTTTAATAATCCATCAGATCCATCTTCCCCAAACTGGTCTCTGAAGGATACATGAAATAAACTAATATTGTGAGAAGAAGAAGATGAGTAAATGTTACCCTTAAGAGCTTCAAGAAAAGAAGGCCGATTGAAAAGATCGGCCATTCTACGAAGCTAAAATCGTCAGATCCTTAAGAAAACAAACGAAGACGAGAGAAAAAACAGCAAGATATCCGATCTTCAAGCGCCGTCAGACAAGGAAGAAGAAACCCTAAAAGAGCACCAAGAACCCTTTCCGCTCTCATCCGCTCTCCACGAGTTTCGACCCAAATTCCAAAAATAAAAAAATAAAAAAAATAAAAAAATAAAAAATAAAAAATAAAAAATAAAAAAAATAAAAAATAAAAAAAATATTTAAAATGATATTAAAAGTATAGTTAAAAGATTGTA